>CM038467.1:68303073-68508293 GCA_021464415.1 Lonicera japonica | reverse complement strand
GTCACGTCGGCCAGTGGGTGGTTATGTGACACGTTGAGTTTTAGGTCCTTGCATTTAATCCGGTCAAAGTCAAACATACTAACATATCTTATTATTTACAACTAAATTTGAAGTAGGTCGACTGAATTAATGTGCGTGGGATTCCATTATATAATTTAAACAAAAGATTATAACAATAACGATAAACGGCTGAACCGTTAAATATATTTATATATGATCAGAAAATAGGTTTTAAATATTTTTTTTATAATTATATTCTAGCTAAAGATACTTGATTCTATACTAAATTGGTTCTAAATAAATCATAATACGGCGGTCCAATTATTAATTATTTTGAGTTAAAAAATTAAGCTATTGTGAGTTTTTCGGGTTGAGTCTCAGCAAATGCAAAATCTCCTATAACCAGTGGTTGGCACCCTTCGCGCACAAAAGAATTAGTCAATACGTACGAAAGAGGCCTTGAACACTCCTAGCATAGAACAAAAAAATATATTCTAAATACATTTTTATATGAGAAAATGAGTTCTAAATGGGCAAAGATACAAATTTCAAATTAAGGATCCCACTTCACTTTCAATTTTGAGACTTAACTCGTTTCAGGATTCTTTTTTTCTCTTGTTGTGATGCAATCAATGTCCATGCACGAAGGAATTAGTCGAGGTGCACAAAAGTTGGCCAGAATACTCCTCATAGACCAAAAAATGGGTTTTAAATATATTTTTATATGAGAAAATGATTTCTAAATGGGCAAATATACAAATTCCAAATTAAGAATCCCACTTCACTTTCAATTCTGAGACGTAACTAGTTTCAAGAGTCTTTTTTCTCTTGTTGGGACGCAATTGATGTACCAAAACATCGCGAAAGTAAATGAATTTTTAAGGCAAGTAGGATAGAAGTGTGATGAACGTTCATATATATACACGTACATATATGTACATATCTTGTATAATTACATCATAAAAAAGAAAGGAAGTGAAAGCTCCTAAAAAACTAAGATAACATCATCTATCATTAGTATAAGAGATCAACAGAGTCGGTTAATTCCCTTCCTTTGGTCTCAAAGGGAAAGAAGAGAACAGAGAGTCCAGAAAGAAAGATCACAACTTCAAAGACAATAACAGCAGCTGTTTGATGGCAGCCATTCACCAATGCCACTGCTACCACTGGGCATACCATTCCCCCTATTCTTCCCATGGCTGTTGCTATTCCCACGCCTGTCGCCCTTACGCTCGTTGGATAAACCTTACAAACGAAAAAAAAAAATGATCAAATCAATAATGAGAAATAAATAGATACTCGGATTGCAGCATCCACATTGTCTATTTAAAGACAGAAGAAGACCCGTCGATTTACAAGCAATATGATAATACGATTGGATATTACAAGTTAATGGGTCAACTTTAATGGTTTTAGGTCAATCATATTCGTTAATACAATAGCAGCCGTTAAGACTTGTTACTAATGTACATATATATATGTTTGTATAATATTATATATGTGCCTGATTAAACTGTGATTGCATCATTTGTATATATATATTATACATGTATTCATTCCTTAATATTATATATGTGAACATGTGGCACGTGTGATGTGTGTGCAATATTAAGAGCATGTGATAGGGTTTGGTCAAGTGGTATAGTCGTATAGATGTGGTATCTTTGTACCCTAGGTTATGGGTTAGATTCAAGGGGAAGTAATATTTTTTTTCTAAAATATAAAGGGTATTTAGTAAATTAATACATGCGCCAAAATTGGCCCTCGCTTTTAATGTACATTTATGTTCGTTAGTTGGTTTAATTGTAGGTTTGTTAATGGATTAACATGTTTGTTCATATTCAACTTGGAACATATAGTTTGCTTAACAATTGACAATGAATCAGGCTTGAATATGCTTTGTTCAAATGACAGACAAATTGCTCATTTGGTTAACAAGTGACCCAATGAAACATGACCGGAATAGACCCATTGACAGGTTTGGTAAAAGAAATAGCGCATATGGTTTCTTTTAATATAATTAAATGCACATATACCTCTGGGGCATAAATGCAGGCAACTGTGAAGGTTGCCGAGATAAACATACGGGCTCCAAACAATGAGGCTGTGGTCAAGATCTCGTGCTGTGGGGCGACCAGGGGTAGAAGTAAAATGAACGCAAAGATGAACATAATCTCCATCGAAAGCTTGCGTCCCACTCTGTCCACAATAATTCCTGATAAAACAAGCCCGGGAACCTCTGAAAATAAACTCAAGTCTTGTCATGTCAGATGTACTTCATTGGGTTTTTTTTTTTGTGGGGGGGGGGAGGTAGAGATAGGGGTACCTGCTAAGCTTGTGATAAACACGTCTATGTAGAGGCTGGCATCCTTGTTATTTCCCAAGTGCAAAGCAGTCGAGCTGCTACACTTACTTTGGTCACTGCTCAGCTCGGAGGTGAGCAAAATAATGCCATAATATGAAAACGTATTGCCGAAATATAAAAACCATAGAAGAAGGGTTGTTTTAATTAACTTAGATGAGAAAATTGTAACCATTGAGGAGTTTTTTGGTTTCTTTTCTATCAAGGAGATTAGATGCGTATCTTCTAGCGAAGCATAGTCTTCATTCAGCTCTGTTATGTGATCATCAGAAACAAGAATGCCATGAGGGAGATCTTTCATGTTGAGTAAAGCTCCATTCTCAAGAATATCATGCGCTTCAGTGGTTCGGCCTTTCATGCACAGAAACCTTGGAGACTCGGGTGTAAGACCATAGAAGATAACAATACAAAACGATGGTATAGAAGACACTGCGAGTAGCCACCTCCAACCTAATCTTGGTATGATAATCTGCACACAAAAAAAAAAAAAAGAAACACAGGATTTCACTGAAATTTCCATTTCATTGTAACGGATGGATTAAGGAAGACTGCTGATAAAATGAAATGGGGTTTTCTAAACACAAAAGTGTGGAGAAAGAGTGTGTTTTATATCATAAAAACATGTAGAATGAGATCCATCTTGTTTGACGAGCTAAGTTAAATACCCCTAGATAGGCTAGGTTGCCAAACAAGAAAACAGATAATGAGCAAAATGAAATCAAGTAGTGATATGCGATATGCCAGGACGTTATAGAATGGATCAATTCTGAATCCATCATAAACAAGCACTCTGACAATCTTAGTGCTCTGTCACCTGGTCCTCGTGAGTTTTGGTCTTTGTTTTCAATAGGATTACCAATAGTGGAATACATTAATAATTATAGTTCTGAAAGAGAGAACGTCATAAATATTGCCTCTAGGATTCAATGAAGCCTGTAACCAAATTGTTGATTTTGAGTTATGTATGCCCCGAACAAACCACTTAGAACACTCCAGAAATTTGCACTGATGATGCCAAGAAGAAGAGAAGAAAATAATGGAGAGAATTGGAAAGTTCCAGTCTCGATCAATCTCTCAATAGTCAATAATGAGGCTAGTGGCTCTTGTTTATGGCAAACTCATGGCTGTCAAAATAACCACCTAAATAATTTTAAAAACGCTCAACAGTATAAATGGTGTTTATGCCTCTCATTATCATTATATTTATGGTGAATGACAAAGACCATCTTTCAGAATGTATTTTATATACCATCTAGTTGCAAGAGGTTCATTTTCTAATAACATAGTTGTCTAATGCGGTATTAGATCCTCCTCAGTTTTGCTTTCCCGTGTTTGGATTTTGAAAATGTTTGGTTAACTCTTATAGTTTCTAAAAAATGTAGCATATATTTGAAAATTTAAATTAAAAAAAAAATACTTCCTTGGGCGACTAGGCCCCGCCAAGCTCTACCTAGCTCTTCTTAGAACACTGAATAAGATAACAATATGCTCTTATTATTCTACCTGTGTATTGAATAGAAGTTATATTAGACATACCCATGCAAGTGAAGCCTCAAAAATTGCTCCAACGGTCCAAAAACCTGAAAAGATAACCATCCAAGTGCCTCTGTTTGGAGTAGGAACAAACTCCAGAAACCAGGAGGTAAATACATGCCCACTCCCCAGACCAATACCAAGCAAACCACGAAGAGTCACCAATGATATATAATTTGGAGAGAAAGCGCTTAGAAACCCAGCTCCACTAGATAGTATAGCTGCACCAAGAAAAACCTTCCTGGGAAAGGATAAATGAAAAGGCAAACGAAAGGTTGAGCAAAATCATCATGAACTATGAATGAAGAATTGAACATAGGATTCAAAAACTCATGTGCAGCAAAAGGACTTACCATTAGATTCATTAAAACGAGGGGTGAGCACAAAACCAAAAAAACTTATAAACTGAACCGGACTGACCCAAACTGATCGGTGTTTAAGGTGCACAGTTTGGTTGGAAAAATGAAGAACTGGGAAGATTGATTCAATTTTGACACGTATAGAACCACCTAAAACCAAACTGAACCGAGATATACATGTGTCCTCTTTCTATGAGTGTAGAGCATGTATGTAAGGTTTATTCCAAGGAACAATGTACTGGAATAAAAAGGGCCCAATTAAAAAAATTCAGGAATGACATAAGCCCAAAACTGGAGGCAGGGCCATAAAACGACCAATCGGTGTCAGTTCGGTTTTACCAATCCATTGGTTCAGTTTCGTTAGCATACTGGACAAATTCAACACGGTCGGTTCGGTGAAACCAATGCTCAAAACCGAACTGACCTGACGCTAAACAACCCTAATTAAAACAAAAGGACACTATTGGTTACAAAATCCATACAAAAATATAAGTGGAGTGAAACTTTTTGCAGTCTTTTAACGCGTGTATACAATTATCAGTGAGGTGGACGATTCAAACAGGATGACTGAAAATTAAATATTGATACATAACAGACAATAGAGTTTTGGTGAGATCTCTCTTTTTTGGTTGAATGACTATAGTTGATGGAAGCAGTGAAAAGAGTAATCACTAATCAGGATACAATGAAACCACAGTGGAGATGTACAAGACAAATATTATAGACGTGCATAATGTTTGGCTAGAAGCTAAATACAGAGAACTACACAACAACAGAAAATGAGCATCAAGAATTCAGATTAGAGCAGTAAGCAGCGATTGGCACATTTTTTTAACATAGTTGAAGCATTCCTAATGGTCCTAATTATGGTCCTTGTAATGAAATTGAGTAAGGGTTAGATTTAAAATTTCCATAAAATTGAGGGAAAATACTGATATTCTTAATCAATTAGCAAAAACCAATGGTCCTTTATGCTTTAGTGCTTTACCAATGACCACAAATGCTTTTAGCATGGATAAGCATGGTCATTTATGCTTTATAATTTGGATAATCATAATCATGGAAAAGATGTGTTGTATCACACTCAACTTAATTTTTCATTCAAATGGACCCATATTTGGATTTTGATTTTCAATATTACGGTCAAAGGGTCTTTGCAAAAGTGCAGCTGTGTGTTTTGTAAAGCTTCTCTTGCTATAATCACAGTAATGTGCACCACAAAAGGGAGAGAGCATGTTAGCAATCCTTCAAACGGAAACTCGTCTCAGTAGAAAACAGAGTTTGGAACTGCATGAAGATTCCAGCAGCAATTGGTAGTTGAATTCTTACATCTTAATTCTGAATATAATTAAAATTCGGCATTCAGTATTAAAAGGCAAGATCCATGCTGATTGCTGAATGCTTATCAATCTTAATGAAATTTAATTGCAGTACTATCCTTATCTTTTTGTTCATGGAATATTAATTTGTATTATGATAATTAGAGTGAACTTGTCAAATGAAATATTTTCAGTGTTTGGGCTATAAATTCATACAATTAACATTTACTCAAAGGTTCGTTCTGATTAAATAAAAGTAACAAGCATTATTTTCAGAGGTTTTATTCAGTGTTCAACATTCAGAGGCAAGAAAACAAAATGCCCACTTAAAGTGTAGGCATCATTTACTTAGGACTAAATAATTTTAGAACTAAAATCTAATCATAAACGAATTTTGACAAATTTTCGATAACTCCTGAGTTCTGAAGCAACCAATCACAATCCAGGACCCCTCTTTAGAAATTATGTTAATTTACTAATTACAATAAACAAAAGATAAGAGAGAAGGGGTAATAATAAGCTTAACTACCTCCTTCCATAGGTATCTGATACAAGGCCCCAGGAATATGCTCCAAGTAGCATGCCAGCAAAAACCACAGTGGATATCATGCTTTCTTCACCAGAAGATAGTCCCCACTCTGTCTCAAGTGCTGGTCCCACAAATGAGAGAAGCATCATTTCCATAGCCTCAGCGACCCAACCCAGTCCGGCATAAACAAGCACAAGACCCTGGAATTTCCCAAACCCAATTGTTGAAAGTGCTTCATCCAACGTGTACACAAGGGTCTCGTCTCCCATCTGAAAGAATCAATCAGCCCATTATGAACAAAAGATTGAAATCGCAAAGAGTATTTTTATAATTAGAAAAGAAATTTCATTGAAGAAGAGAAATTGTACAAAGCATCTGTGAGGACAAGATGTCCTCCCTATCATATACCAGGAAAAATATGTACGATGGTGAAGTGTAAATGGGAACTGTGACAGCTGTCAATAGATGACCGCTCTCATAGAGAAGCAACGAAGACATCTATGTCCCGCAAAAGCTGAAAAGAAAAGCTATGATGTCTGAAGACCCTTGCATTTCTCCAATGCCATAGAACCTTCAGAAAATCCTAATTTGTAATATCGATCTTTTCAATTTGAATATGGAGCTTTAGCTCTTAGTTGAAAAGGCCAAATCGATCATATTCTACAATTTATAATTGAACTACGTCTAAGAGCCTTTATAAATTACAAAATATTATTGTGGCATCAGAACCTATACAAAACTAGGAAGTTAATGTTGAGTAAACGACTCTTATAATTAAGTCTGAAGAAATTTGTAAGCTGTCCTGGTGAATAGTCCAGATTATCTAATTGTGTCCTTAATCCTTAATTCCTTATGTATCTCTTTTCCTCCTAATATATTTTCTTTTCTTATGAAAAAAAAGGTCAGCTTACCTAAAACAACAGATATAATTACTTGAACCAACTGAAATGAAAATAAGTGACAGGTCTGATACACTCAAACCTGATGTTTATTTTGCTCAATCTTCCTTTTCTATGGTGCTATAGTACCAATCTTTACGTTTATTCTTGTTTTTTCTTTTCTTTCATTTTCCTTTTTTCGGTTTGCTTTGGTTGTCCAGATCTCATAGAGGACCTACTAATTTCCAATCTGCATGTGTTATTGGGGAGAATTTTATTTTTTTTATGGTTGCGGGGGTGTGAGGAAGAACCCATGCTGGTAGAATAAGGGAGAGAAGAGGGATGAGAACGCCACTGGCTATAGCGCAAAGGCCAAAAACCCAAATCTAAACTTAAATTGAAGCTAAAAGATGAATATCAAAATATCTTAATCGAAGTAGATCATATATCTTAGATATCTATCCTAAGTACATGATTTACATCATTTCTAAATCTAAAATTTCGTAATAAATATTGTTGAATCTTTGTTCGGCTTTATGTAAGATCCCAATAATCACGGGGTCACGTAGTCAAGGCATATTATATTGTTTTTCAATTTTGCAATAATGACTTTGCTATTGTACGTTGTTAAGCATGATATTCATTGCGGCTCCTTCTCTTAATAGCTTAACCTTTGAGGAGAGATGGTTCCTAACTCTGTATTAGAGCCTGCTTGTCTGGGAGGTCCAAAGTCCATGGTTCATAACACACGTAAAATATTTTGATATGTAACTTCTTGTTTGGTGCTTCAAAGTGATTATATTTTCAACTTACAGTCAGAGTGATTTCTAAACACGAATATTTATCCACATCCCGCACTGGTACACAAGTCCACATACTACATGATAACAGATAAACATGGAGGAAGGAAATGTACCTTAAGAATTGTATCAACAATTTTAGCTGTGATTGCTTTACACCATGAAAGAGACGCCTGGTTTTCTACTTTAGTTGGATCAAGAACCTCCTTATAGCTGCATCAGTGCAAACTACCCTTTCAATTAGAAGAAATACATTAAAATTATTGTAATGCATAAATGCAGTATTATGCAATCCATAGAAGTCAGAAGCATCAGAACTATCTATTCCCTCCGGCTCAAATTAAGAGCCCCATTTGACTTTTGTAGTTTTTAAGAGAAACACTTATTTCAACATAATCAATGATTAAGAATAAAACCTTATTACTACACTGAGATATGCTACTTTTATTATTGCCCAAAATGGAAATGGAAACGGAAATTTTAATCTGAGACATCCCAAAAGGAAAGTGGGACTCTTAATATTGACAGAAGGAGTAATTAACACCAATAATTGCGGTCAATATGTTTGGAGTTCACTAACCTTAACAAATACATCATCAAGTTTTCTAATGTTAGTAATATCGTAGGAATAGACATGGTAAAAATTTTATGACTGGTGGTGATTAATCAATCGGGTGTCATCTGGGAAGATCTGTGATCAAGCTTATTCTCTAATCTTAGGATAATTTGCGAAACAGGAAAAAAGGAAGAATGATTGAAAACCAGGAGAGTTTGGTGACGATGCATTTAAAATCATGTGAAGAGAACTTCCAAGTAGAGAATAATCCAAGCAGAAAGCTGTCCCTTTGTCTAGTTAGTCATATGCTAAATTTCTCTAATCAGCACTTATCACAGGCAAAACAAATTTGGAAATTTTTAACTACTTGAAGCTCGCATTCTGTTGGAGACATATAAGAGTATTCATGTTTTGTTCTTGTCAGTTCAGTAATCTTAAATTGGTAAATTCCCATTTAATTAATGCGAAAGGGTTGAAGAAGATCTCATTCCCTTGCTGTAACTCATAACATTTCTATGTGAACTTACAAACTTCTCTTTCCAGGAACAAAGAGAATATCGGTTAAGAAAAACAAGAAAGCACCAGGAGTTAAGAATAAATGCTACGGTGATACAAGGGAAATCAGATGAAAAAATTAACATAATTCATAGCACATTCAATTCAAATTTTAAGCTGAAATACACATGCATATCACTCAATTAAGATCCGAAAGGGAAGAAGAATATTACCAAATTGAAAAGAGGGTTGTTGCTGTTCCAAATCCTAACCCAGGTAAGAACCAGTCTTACCAAAAATATCAAAACATCAAACAATTGGTGGGCAAGGCAAGACTAAAAATGCAAGAATTTATTATTGAATATTCATTCCTGTAGACCATGAGTTGAAAAGAATCTTCAACCTATGAAAATATATGTGAAAATGATGTTTGCTTGTTGGAATGAAACTGCATTATTGAACATCAGCAAAATGAAACTGCATTATTGAACATCAGCAATAGCAAATAAAGATGAACAGGATGCAATAAATTAATGATTGTACAAGTGAGTGCTTACATTAATATTAATATGTTTTAGAAAGCAACAGGCATGATGAAGAATGTAGATGGATGGTGGGTTGCTTAGGAAAGATTCGTTGTTGCATGATACATAATAAGAGGTTGAGAAGAAGCAATAACAATAATAATTGTAATACTCATAATAATAAGTGAGTGGAAAAAATACTAAAGTAATCATCGATGAAGTTGATAGTGAAAGGGAGGGAATTCTTGGAAGTCTGAATCCCAATTATGTAGAGATCTTCTTTCGGAGTTTCACCCCTTTTTATCAAGTTCTTTTTGTGTTTATTTAAACTTTTAGTAAGAAATGAAATTTGAGCTGCGTAATAGGGGTAAGCCTTCCCCTAACAACTATCTTTCAATAAGATTTTGATACTGCCCTTCGTTGGCATTCATACCATTTAAGCTAGTGTTTATTAGTGAAAATATTTTACCCCTGAGATAGAACTTCATCTCTTTTTTTTAAAATGGAATCAACCAGACAAATTACAACTAAAATTTGTTCAAGTTCTTGTCTGTTCAATAATCTTAAATTGGTAAATTCTCGTTCAATTAATGTGAAAGGGTTGAACCACCAAGTGTAACCTAGTGGTCGCGACACTGTGATAAGTAATGAGTTTAACTAAGAAATCTTTAGGTCGAATCTCACCGACTGTAAAAACATTTAAGCAGAAATAATAAATATGCAAATCACTAATTTAAGATCTCAAAGGGAAGAATTAAGAAGTTGCTGTTCCAAACTACAAAATTATCAAAATTCAAAATTAAGAACCAGTCTTGTCAAAAAAAACTTTAAAAACATCAAACAGTTGGCGGGCAAGGCAAGACTACAAATACACGGAATTTTGTGGTTAGTATTGAATATTCATTACTGTAGACCAAGAATTGAAAAGAAACTTCAACCTAATCTACGTAGGCTTTGACAAAGAAGGACAATACTTGAATTAAAATCTAAGTATTTGACGTTAATATTAATAAACTTTTTTATTTTTTTACAAAATGGTGGGGAGAGAGGAGTTTTAAAGAAGAGTATGCATATAAATACAATAATTGTTTAGTGAGGTAAGTCGGGAACATGATTTGATGATACAATAATGTGTTATTTATATTTATTGATCAATACTAACATAAAAGTTTTTGTTTAAAGTTTGTTTAAGATGATTCTACTTCACGGACAAGAGTATGGGCAATACATTATGTTTTCTTGATGTGTTTCTAAAGAGTTTCAACGTAAAAATTATAAATAAATTAAAGGCTAGTTAATTCAATTATGACGCTAAATTTTATATTTTTTATTTTGTCCCATATGAATTGAATTTAAGAACTAGAAGTTAAAAAAAAAAAAGGGAAACATTTCACCACTAAGCTATTTAAACATTTGCTAAATGACTTTTATTTTAAATTATTATTCGCTTGTATAAAAATAAAATTTATACACGAATCGTGTGCGCTTAAATGTTTATTATGTTTGAAAGGGATTGATGAATGACTTTTGTGCGAATGATGTGGAAATAGAAAGGGATTGAAAAGGTGGACACTGATACGTGAAGTCATGAAGGGTGGGGGTTGGCAGTCCAAGGGCGATGTGGGTCACTATATTTTATTTTTTGTAATATTTGTAATAATTTTTTGAGGTTCAATTCGTTTTAACAGTAAAGAGATTTTTCATTTTCTTTTAACATTAAAGAGATTTTTCGGTGTTTATTTATTATAAGGATACACTTTTTTATTTTATTTTTTAAATGTTAAATTAGACGTTTATCAAAAATTTTAATTTTCTTTTTTTAATGGGGTGATTTTTAAGTCTCACAATGGCGTAGTCAGAAAATTTAGTTTATAAAAATTTAGTAACTATAAATAAATGATGTTAAAAATAATTTTAAAATTTAAAATTTAGTTGCATCTAGAGAGAGGGCAGCGTAGAAATGTTTTTAAATGAAAAGCTTATTACTTTTAAAAAAATATATATTAATATAAACAAATATGGTATTAGAATTTTTAAAGGACAATTCTAGTGCTAATATTAACTTTTTCAAAATTAGAGAATAAAATTGTTGCTAGCATTATCTCTTTTCATAATTAAACGGTGCAATTTTAGCCAATATATAAATTAAGTGGTACTCTAACCATTCTAGTTAAGAGTTAGTATTTGATACAAAGGAAGAGAAGGGAAACGAAAAGCAAAACATAAAAAAACTAAATTAGAATAGTAAATAACAGCATGGTGCTGGTAAAAATAAGTGTGCTAGTCTATATATATTTTGCAATCACATTTCGAGTTATGAAAAATTGAAAACTTTTGCCAAAAGTAAATTCATTATGGTTGGAGTGTTTCGTGTTAAAAAGATATGGCACTAAAATATCTTGCTAGGTTTGTTGCTTATTTTTAACACAAAACACTCCAATCCTACTGAATTTACTTTTGGCAAAAGTTTTCAATTTTTCATAACTCGAAATGTGATTGCAATATATATATATATATATATTTCCGTTCTATGCTCCAAATGAAGTAAATCTATGTACCACTTATATGAAACTTTTTCGCAATATTTTTAAAAAGAAGACATATATATATATATATGGGTGAGGTTTCAATGGCTACTGCTTTTTTACCCATGGATGGTTATTGTAATATTAACCGTTGGATGAAAAATCAATGGTTTAGATCAAATGTGTAGTTGGCTAATATAATTAATGCACATGGGAGAATACAAAATATTAAATTCAAGGTTAAGTGGGTAACTTGTTGATACCTGATGACATGTCATTTTTTTTTCTATTTAATTTTAAGGAATCATAAATTAGATATTCATTACATGATTTTGTAATTCCAATACAGGATATTCCTATTCTTTACCCCTATAAAATGTATGATTTTATTTATATTGATATCTTGTAATTAATCTACATTTTTAAGTTAATTAGTATTGTTTCTTAAATTAATCCTTAAGTGTGGACAAACTAACAAAAAAATATTATTGATTTAATTTTATAAATATTATTTTATTAATAATTTAATATTAAAAAATAAAGTAGATTAATAGATACATCTACGTTAATTAAATCAATAAAAATATGGGGATTCTTTTTAAAGTACAAATCAATTACTCTCATTCTAACAAAGAACATTCTATTTTTAGGATTAGTTTCAAGGACAACCTTTTAATCGATGACAAAATAAATTTTAATTTATTAAAAATAAAAGATAGTTATTTTCAAAATTACCCCTTATTAAAGATAACAACTACTAAAAAATAAAATAATAAAAAAATATAAATAACAAAAGCTCAAATTCAAAAAAAACATCTCAAACAAATATTTTAAATTTGAACATGTAATCGAAATATTATCACAAAGGTCAACCAAGAACATAAGTATTAAATATATATATTTTTTATTAATTCTGAAAACTCTAAATTTCAAATTAATTATCAAATGATAAGATGCTACAATTTTAAAAAGAAAAAAAAATTATGTACAGCAAAAAAGAAAAATAAAAATACTTGAGAATGGTGATCCTTTCAAAAAATAATTAAAATTTTGATGAATTTTTTTAGAATTGTTTGTAGGCTCATTTATTTCACATAAATTCATAAAAAATATTTTTTTTGAAGTACAAAATAAATTTCAAAGGTTTATGGTATGTTGTTTACATAATTATCCTCTCACAAACCATTCTAGTGAAAGAAAATACTATTCGTATTATAAATTACAGTACCAAATGTCGTACTAACTAATTAATTACATGATCATGAATACTTTATATGATTATATATTGAAAATTTGATAAACACGAAATAAGTCTAGTGTGATTGTCATTATAGAAGAATATGTATACTTGATTCTTAAATATTAATTATTATTATTATTATTGTTATTATTATTATTATTATTATTATTATTATTATTATTATTATTATTATTATTACTATGGGATGGAAGTATTAATAACATAGTTAATTGGAAATATTTTTTTAATAAAACCCTATAAAATTCTTTAAGGGTGTATTTGGAATGTAGATTTGAGAGAAGATTTTAACATGAGATTTGGATTTGGAATCTCAAATCTAAATGTTTTTGTTTGGTGTGAAATTATGATTTAAGATTTATAAATATATTCAAATAATGAGATTTGATACTTATCTTAAAGTTATAATTTTCAAATTTTAGAGATAGAGTTGCTCCTTAGAGATCCCAAACTTGCGAATTTGAAAATAATAATAATTAATTTTTAAACAAAATTATTATTTTTTGTTATTATGAATATACTTATAATATTAATTATAATAATAATACGAAGGATGACAAAGGGTTGTGTGTTGTCCAAACCCAACAATCTTATAAACACATCCTAGCCCGGTGCAGGTTTTATTTTTTTAAATCTAAATCCATCGCGAATAGTGTACGTATAAACCTACTACCATCCCGTGGTAATTATGCTATATTATAAGAAATAAAATACTATAATAGGGGCGGGTCGAGTCAAACGGGTTAATTCTGTGTAAGCATGAGTTCCGCCACATGGTTAAAAAATAAAAATAGCTTACTAATCAACTAAATATAAATTTTAGCGGAATAATATTTGGATTTAGAAATCAACTTTCTTGTATTTGTTTAGCAAACACAAAACTTTAAGCTCCTGTATTTCAAATATGTAATTTTTAAATCTTAGATTTATGAATTTTAAAGCTAAATTCAATTATATAATTCAAATGCACCTTAAAAGAAAATGGAAAATAAATTAAAATGGAAGTAGATTTCGATTAGGAATCTAAATGAAAATGTAATCTAAATTAGTACAATTATAAATTAATTTTAATTAGTGGATATACTTCTCAATTTTGAAAATGGTATAAAATTTATTTGTCAAACACAATACATTGATTATTGAACCAAATAATTAATTATTTAATACTAAATAAGATATGTTTTAAGTGTTATTTAAGAAGTCGTGCGTTGATAAGTGCCTCAAATTGTTATTTAAACCTGTAAATAATATTTTGTTAGAATATAATTAATGCCTAAATTATGGAGGAATAATATTTATTTTGTCTTTTTGTAGGAAATAAGTAAATTGTGATAAAAAGGTGGAAGAAATATATTAAAGATCAGAAAGGAAGATAAAGAAGAAAGAATATTCCAATTCAATATTCTCTCATAATTAAAATACAACTCCTTGTTCTTTCTTAATTAATTGAACTCATATTTGTTATTTCTTCTACAATTATAGTTTTCTAAACCTTTTAAACTTGTATCTATTATTACTAAATATAGACCTATTCTCTACACCTAAAATCATAGAAAAGGATAGAAAAAATAGATAAAATCCTTCATAAACTAGTTGTCGTGTGGCCGAAGTATTGAAGGTGAAGAAATGGACAGCGTAAAGCCATGCAGTACACGCTAGTTCGAGCATCATAAAGTGGGACGCTTTCTAACTTTTTAATTATCTATAGTTTGTATTCAAATACTTTAATTTTAAATTTTAATGATAAATTATTATTTTGTTTTAATGTATTATTTATTTAATATGCTTGGCTAAATTATCTCCCAAAAGGGAGGGATGAACTGCCATGGATGTAATGGACTTATTTTAATTCTAATTGATTTTTAATTATTCGTCCCGAATTAAAATAGATTTTGAAATTACCATTATTATAACGTGTTTTCTTTCTAGTACTTTAATTGTTTTTAAAATAAATGATGGATCTCTTGTGATCACCATAAATGATAATCCAGGCGATGCCTATTTTTATTTACATTAGTTTTAAAGAAATAATGATGGCGATTTTGAATTTGTTTATATAGTAGGGATGAATATTAAAAATATAATTAGATACTTTTTTGTTTATATTCATGGTGGTGGATTCTCTTTCCTTGGGATTTTTTATTATTGATTACGTACTTGCTAGATTTAATTTAATTGGTTTAGTTTAATTGGTTTAGTTTCTTAGTTAAAATAATTTCAAAAATCAAAATGTAAAAACTGTTTTAATCTAAATTCCTAAAATATTGGATTTCGACAAACTTTTTCACTTTTGAAGTATTAACTTGAATTTGTATTGACTCCTACTTATTCGCTATACTAATTTAATTATTTTATATAAAAGTAGTGTTTTATTGTATTTAAGCGTGGGATTAAAGTAACGACAAATTATTTATAAAATTTTCCCTTAAATCATGCGTATACTTCCGTATCTGATCAAATTATAAAAAGTTGAGTTTGTTTGAAATACTTTAAATTAAGAAAATAAGTTTCTATTAATATTATTTTATGTTATTGTGTTAAAATTATTATTTAGTTGAACAATGACTAATAAAACCAGTAGCACATGCTATATGAGAGGTTTCAAATTAATTTTTGAGTTTTTATTATGATATGATTTGTCACGAATGATAATAAAATGATTAAATTGAAAGTGTTATTGAAATAGTACTTGAGTTGTATGTAATTTGTAAACCTGTTGTATAGAGATAAAAATTCAAAATCAAATATATTTTGAAAGTGTTATTTTCAATAAACTTATGTTATTAATTAACTATAAAATTGAAAAGACAAAAACACTCATAAACACTTATCCTAATTTGGAATTGGGTTATCCTAGGTTTATTTGGAAAATAAAACATTTAAGGAATCTTGTTTGGTTGAGATTTTAAAACATATTTTGAAAAGTGAATTTAATTTTTGTTAAAGTTTTTTTCAACCATTTCAAAAGAACTCGTAAAAAAAATAAAAAAAAATAGTAACAATGGATCTTGTTTTATAAATCTCGATTATTAGGTTTCAAATATATTTTTTTTTATCTAATTCCGATTTTTGAATTTAAAGTTATGGTATTTTAAAAATTTTATGAGAGAGAAAGTAAAGTAATTTGAGAAGTGTGAAGTAAAGTTGACTTTTTGATAAAAATTTTAAAATCTTGATTTTAAAATCTCAATCAAACACCACCTAAACTTTAATTAAAAAATAAAAAAATAGAACAGGTCACCTTACCTGCTATAACAGGTTAAAAGATTTGACACCTCACCAATGTGAATTAATTATTGTCAGTACCCATCAATGGGTAGAGAGAGAAGATAACCATTGAAAACTCATCCATATATATATATATATAGTTGTTTAGGTACATATTAAGTTTGCACAATAACGATATGTACTCTTCATTTTAATCAATTAATGAGTTTATAAGAGATCACCTCTTATATAAACTTGAGAAGTATTTAAGAAAAATAAAGGTCGCTATATATAGTTCTATTTTACACTTTGGTCACCCTCAAGTATAAGTTTTTACACATAAATTCTTCTATTTTTTTTTGTTCAAAAAATACCTCATATATAGTAGAAAATTTCCAAAACCAAGTGGCTCCGCCTATGGACGCAACCAATATCAGCCACATTAAAGTTACTTCAAATTTTTGGATTGCATATTTTATCCATGTTGTTTGATTTTTCGAAAAGTTATACTTTATACGAAATTTGAACAAGTGTTTTTAAAGAAGTTACACACACTTGACTAACGAGTTAATCACCACTTTTTCTTTTAAATTTTTAATTCAAATCATACATATGCAAATTTCTCGTATTAATATTATAATAAAAACGTATAGGATGGGACACCTCTAAAAATTTTGAAAATAAGTAAAAGTGATTTTTTTTTTTTTTTTGAAGGGATAAGTAAAGTGATTTTATGTCAATCTCAATGGAGTTACATACAATTATCTTCTACCTTATCTTACGTATTGTAATTGATTTTTAAACTGTCGCCACTTTATTAAAATTGACAATTCTTGAATTCAATATGCATCTCTATCCATCTAGAAAGAGAAATGGTAGCCTTTATTTAGGAGACCAAACTTTATATTTCCTATTTTAACCCTGTCCTGGTATTCTTCCTAGACATTCTAGCAAAAGTTAGTTTGTACAAAAAAGTGTCTACATATATCATATGTACTTATTTTGGTATCAGTATAAAAATGTTAACTTATAATGGTTCCCTAAGGAAAATGTAAGCATATTATACGGACTCGTTTAGTTACGTAAATTATCTCATTATTTATAATTATTTTATTGTATATATTTTTATTTTAGCAAAAAACATTGTAGTGAGATTTTTTTCTCGGTATGAACTTATATGATAGTTATAAATTATATAATTTCAACTATCTGTTTATGTTTTCTTATTTATTATCTTCAATCTTACCTTAAGTTCATTACTTTATATGGTAGTTCATTGTTGTAAACAAACATTCAAATTAGATAATTCATGAAGTTAGAAAATTTAAATTATCCAATAAGTAAATTGAAGGACAGCCATACGACGTTAAATAAAAACAATAAACCTCTGTGTGTGAATCAGTGTGTCTGGTTAAATAGATATTTAAATTTTTTTTTTTTCTATAAATACAATATATCAATATATAAAGATTCAATTTGCCCCCATGTGAATTTTTCCTTTGGCGAGTGGCAAACTCAATTCTACTATCAATTTGATAATTTTAAATAAATTCACTTAAGGGCCCGTTTGGTTGCGTAAATTACTTAATTTGAGAATTAGTTAATTTTCGATTGAAGAATTGTGAATTTGCTCATTTATGAATAATCCAATTCTAATTCAAGTAGTGTTTGGAAAACTTAAATGAGAAATTCCGATTGTTAGAATAAAAACATGTTCTCTATTATTCTATGTTATTTAAAAGTTTGTCTAGATGCATCAACATCACGGGTAAAAACTAGATCTTCTCAAAAAATAGAATTGTAATGAATTATCTAATTCTAGAATTAGGCAATTTCAAGTTTTACTTGAAATGACTTAATTTAAGTTTTTGTGAATCAACTTGAATTATCATATTTACAATTGTTCAATTTACACAACCAAACATTAATAAATAAAAATTTTGTAAATTACTTAATTGTAAATTATCTAATTCGCAATTTGAAGGATAACCAAACGGGCTCTTAATTAATCTTCGCACCCCAATTAAATATTTTTAACTTAAGTAACTTAAGCCTAAAATTTCTTACTTAAATCTCTCCTCCTCTCTGGTTCTCTTCTCTTCGATCATCTCCAACCGCTAATAATAATATTAAATTAATTAAGGATTATAGAATTCATGCAACTCTTATAACTTCAATATGAGTTGGCCATAATACTAGTATTTTACTTCTAAATTGATTTTATGTTTTGTTTGATAGTAAATAAAATAAAATATTATCGAGTAAAGTAATACGTGTAATTAGTACTGCTTAACAAAAATTATTCGAAAAACAGTGGATTGTAAAAAAATCTTTAATATATGGGCCTTTTGTTCAGGGCAATAAAGGCCCACTGAAAACTTGATAGCAAATTATCACCACTAGACCTGCCCTCATACACAGAGTCTCCAATATCCAGAGGCCAATCTTGTGGTCACAAAACATCATCAACAAAAAAAAAATTGCATTTTTTAGTCAATGGTATTCGAGGTGATCAAAATGTTTTACACACTGCATTTTATTAATTTTCTGAATTTTGTTTTGGAAATATTTGAATTTTGTTTCATTGTCTAAATTGATAGGTTCAAAGTAGGAGGTCCTTTCGATGAACTTGTATGATAATTATAAATTATTTAATTTCAACTATATGTTTTTGTTTTCTTATTTATTATCTTAGATCCTACCTTAAGTTCATTACTTTATATGCTAGTTCATTACTTTATATGCTAGTTTATTTTTGTAAACAAGCATTCAAATTAGATAATTTATGAAGTTAGAAAATTTAAATTATCCAATAAGTGAATTGAAGGACAACCATACGACGTTAAATAAAAACAATAAACCTATGTGTGTGAATCAGTGTGTCTAGTTAAATAGATATTCAAAATTTTTGTTTTTCTATACATACAATATATCAATATATAA
Organism: Lonicera japonica; assembly: GCA_021464415.1. Lineage (NCBI taxonomy): Eukaryota > Viridiplantae > Streptophyta > Magnoliopsida > Dipsacales > Caprifoliaceae > Lonicera > Lonicera japonica. The sequence continues at coordinate 68,489,005 of CM038467.1, read as the reverse complement.
AGATTCAATTTGCCCCATGTGAATTTTTCCTTTGGCGAGTGGCAAACTCAGTTCTACTATCAATTTGATAATTTTAAAAAAATCTACCTAATTAGTCTTCTCACCCCAAATAAATAATTTTAACCTGAGTAACTTAAGCCTAAAATGTCTTACTTAAATCTCTCCTCCTCTCTGGTTCTCTTCTCTTCGATCATCTCCAACTGCTAATAATAATATTAAATTAATTAAGGATTATAGAATTCACGCAACTCTTGTAACTTCAATATGAGTTGGCCATTTTAATACTAGTATTTTACTTTTAAATTGATTTTATGCTTTGTTTGATAGTAAATAAAATAAAATATTATCGAGTAAAGTGATACGTGTAATTAGTACTGCTTAAAAAAATTTATTCGAAAAACAGTGGATTGTAAAAAAATCTTTAATACATGGGCCTTTTGTTCAGGACAATAAAGGCCCAGTGAAAACTTGATAACAGACTATCACTACTAGACCTGCCCTCATACACAGAGTCTCCAATATCCAGAGGCCAATCTTGTGGTCACACAACATCATCAACAAAAAGAAAATTGCATTTTTTAGTCAATGGTATTCGAGGTGATCAAAATGTTTTACACACTGCATTTTATTAATTTTCTGAATTTTGTTTTGGAAATATTTGAATTTTGTTTCATTGTCTAAATTGATAGGTCCAAAGTAGGAGGTCCTTTCGATGAGATATAATAAAATGGTGAACATTGCCCTTCTGATGCCCAAAATGTGTTTATTCGAATACATCGGTTCGAAACATAAACGAAAAATTAATATATCTATGGAACAATATGTTCATCATAAATCATTCAATGCAAGTTATCTTCTGTTGTTTATTACTAGTAAAGTTGAAGTGTCTTCGCCGTTTAATGATGACAGATTATACACGTTACTTAATAAAATTGAATTATACAAAAATAAGAAAAATAAAAATAAAAGCCATGAAGAGAAGGGAAAAGAACATGATTAGATTGCACGCCAGCATCTTTATCCCGACAAAACTTAAAGTAACTTTATTAAAGATTGATTTATTAAAGCAGCAGCCTCTGTCGTCTTGCTTCTACCGACTGCACCCGTGATTTCCATCACCATCAAGCACACACAAGTAGTGACGTCATCCAGATTTTTAACGTTACTTAATAAACATGTAGATCATAGAAACAAAACTTTTTAACCGTACACACTATTTTTTTTTTCTAGGATAGACAAATGAATTTATGTGTGAAAGTAGAAAACATTAAAACAACACTACCCTTATTTTCTACAAACAGACATATTTTAAAGGTCCACACTTCCGAATTAACTAGGTACTTGATTTTATTGAAATAGTAATATGTCTATGAGAACATATATTAAGAATACTAATATTTATATCTATGGAATACAAACTTAATAGTAAAAACTAAAAATTTTAATATATCTATTTTAGTTTTTGATAACATGTCTGAGATACTAAATTAGTTAGAATTTTGAAACGAATTAATCCTTTTAAATTTTAAATGTTACCTGAAATCTAGGAATTCTAAAATGTTGGTATATAAAAACATTTAAATGGAAAACTCAACGAGGCATCATCATAAACTCGCAAAAACTAATAAAATAAATTAAAAATAATAATAATAAATAAAATTAATAATTATCTAAATTTTTGGTCTAAAAACTAATTTTCCAAATGTCCTCAGCTAAATACAAAACTTCTTAAAATTTTTAGGATAAAAACAAAATGCTCCCCAATAATATTACATAGTTTTTTTTCCTTCCACCTAGGAATATTAATTGGATATTTTTTCATTCAGATACCAAATATTTTTATTTATTTTATTTTTCATCTAAATTCGAATCTATTTTTCGTTCCCCACAAAATCATTTTTCCATTCAGATGCCAAATGTTTTTTATTTATTTTATTTTATGCCTAAGCTCAAATCTACCTCCTTTTCCTCACAAAATCAGTGGAAAAGTATACTACCTGTTTTCATTGAAACAAATATTTGGAAGATAATTTGAAAAAACATTATCGTGATTTCAAGAAAATATATCTCATTTATATATTGGCCACCCTTATTAGTAAAGCAATTATGCATTTGACAGAGTATATTACTTATTTGAGAAGTCATAAAGTTGTAAACTTGTACATTAATTGTTCAGTCTACATTTTTTTTTATGCTAAAAACACCCGTTATGTATTCCTTTCTGGCAAGCAAAAAAAAATACAAAGTAGCCTTGGAAATTTCCATTGTTTAACTTGGTTTAGCATAAAATTAAAAATTCTCATAAATTTTCCATGGAAAAATTATATGAAAGTTAATTATTTTCCATGTAAGTTTGTGTAGGCACATACTCTAAATTTATTTATATCAATAATGAATTCGGATCAAACAAAAAAAGGAACAATCAAAATTTTCTTATTAATTTCACTCACACCCTTTTCAAAATAATACATAATAACAAAATATGTTTCTAAATCATCATTGAATTTTTTTGTTTATTTCACCATGCTAGATCTAATTTTTAGTGTATAACTTAATTTACCCTAATTTTGTCATGTAATTTTAAACAATATTTCCATAAGCTTTTGTTACCTTGAAAAAATTACACTGAAAAATAATTATATAAAATTCAAATGTTCTCCATGTAAGTTTATGAAAGAATGCTAAAAGCGAGGATGCCAGTTATAGGTTTGTTTCAGATCAAATAAAAGGTTTGATGGGGTTAAATACTAATTTTACCATTGGCCTACGAAGGTAATTCAATAATTTTACTTCCAGTAAAATACCATTTTTTACCTCCAGTAAAAAACCATTATAGAATACATGTGACATAAGCATACACATCATATACATTCTAGAATACATGTGACCTAAGCATACACATCATATACACCTCCACCAAAAATTACCTTTTTGCCCTTCATTTTTATCAAATTTACCTATTTACCATTCTACATTTACCTATAAATACCCCCTCATACATCCATCCAAAGACACACCAAAAACATCTCTTCCTTCTCTCCCAATATCCATCCATCTTTCCTAAATACAAGCCAATTTTTGAGGGTCTTATACTCTCTCTTTTCATACCCCAAAAAATACTAATCCTTATACACTCTCTCTCCTACACAGTTTATTATTTATTCTGTTGAAATAATTGTAATCCTAATTCTATACTTATAAATAGAATTAAGGAAATTATAGAAAGAAAGAGAGAGATTGGTAGCTTGTATTATCATCCGAATTGATTGCCTTTGAGCTAATACAAAGCAAGCACACACAAAAGGAGGACGTACTGCCGGACTAGCATAAGCGCTACCGGGGGAACCTACCTTAATAAAAAAGGTCTCGTGTTCATCTTTATTTTTAATCAGTTTCTGCCGGTACTGTTCACAGTCACTGTTCACATATACGGTGGTACTGTTCACGGTCACTGTTCACAGATACTATTCAGAGTCACTGTTCACAGATACTGTTCAAAGGTACTGTTTACATTACTGTTCACATTTAATGTTCATAACTACTGTTCATAACCACTGTTCATATATACGGTGATACTGTTCACAACCACTGTTCACATATACGGTGATACTGTTCACAATCACTATTCACAGTTACAATTCAATATTAAACCTCTAATTCACCATTATTCATTGATTGGTCGGTCGTCAATTATCTGTTCTAGATTTTGACACCATCAGTTTGGCGCCGTCTGTGGGAAAGACATTTCCTTAAAGTCACACGCTTCTCAAAAAGCCAAAAACCATACATTCACCATGTCCCAGTCAGAAAACACCCAAACAGACCCCTTGATAGCCTTAGTGGCTCAACAAACTGCTCTCCAGGTCCAGATTGACAGATTGATAGCTCAAAGAGAACCCCCTTCGTACAGTTCAAGAGATGGATCGCCTCCAACCCCTGTTTCTGCACCGGCTCCTCCATCCCCTGCGCGAATCCCAGCCATTGAAAGGCTGGGGGAACGCCGCCGGAGGTATAGGAGAAGTCGAGGCAGGCCCAATGGGTCTGATGCTGATCAATCCAGTTCTGAACAATGAGATTCTTATGATGAGTTCTCTATCACAGCTCCCCCATCATCTCCAAAAAGAAATCCACAAATTAATGTTGTTCGAGAAAGACGCTCTGAAGGAGAGGCTCAAAGACAAAGTGTGAGCAGAGGAGGTCGCCCCCCCATTCCACCAGTTCTAGAGACAAATGCTAGGCCTCGAGGGTCCGTGTTCGACAGGATCTCGAACAAGAGCTCTGTTGAAGAAGTAGAGCAGAAGCTCAGATCAGAAATAAAAGCCTAGCTGGCCGAAATGATGAAAACCATAGGCCACGTCGGGGGGAGCTCGGCAGCAACTCTGGTAAGAAATTCTGAATCACCGTTTGCAGCGCATATCCAGACCTGTGCAGTCCCGAACAGATTCAAATTACCTCCTCTAGAGTCATATGATGGCTCAACCGATCCGATGGACCATTGGCAACAATTTGAAAATATGATGGGGCTTCAAAATGTCCCAGATGGTATCATATGCAGGGCTTTTGTCACAACTCTCAAGGGGGCAGCTCGGATGTGGTGCAACAGCCTATCTCCAGGCTCGATTCAGAGCTCGCACGAGCTTGGTACAAGGTTCGTGACTCACTTCGTGGGGACTAGAAAGCAGTCTAAGACCTCCACCCACCTCTTCACAATCAAACAAAGTTCGAACGAAGGTCTGAAAGACTACGCTTGCCGATTCAACCAAGAAAGCCTCATGATCAACGATCTCAATGAAGCTGTGGCCGTAGCTGCATTTATGAACGGAGTAAGCTCTCCCTACTGCTTAATGACCTTAGCTAGAATGGCTCCAAAGACCATGTCTGAGCTCCTGGACGAGGTCAACAAACAGATTGGGGTGGAAGAGACACTCCAAGGACGCAACCTGTCGGGGTTTTCTGCTCTCTGGTCCCCTTCCAAGCGCCAGGGGGAACATAGCCTTTCTTCTGGCCAAGAGATGGAGACCAAGAAGAACAAAAAAAATACTGAAAAGTTCAAATCTAGCGAGGACAGAGCTCAACGGAAGTTCACTCCCCTTACAGCTCCACTAAGCGAGGTTTATGCCCAATTGGAACCAGGAGAGGTACCTAAGCCTAAAAAGATGAGCACTCCAGAGAGGAAGAGGGACTCTACCCAGTACTGCCGGTATCACAAAGACCACGGCCACGAGACTGATAATTGTTGGAAGCTCAAGGAAGAAATTGAGAAGCTTATCCAGCGAGGTCAGCTCCGACAGTACATAAAGAAAGAAAAGGATGTTCCCCCAAAAGCCAATGGGAAGGAGCACGCCAAAGAAATATTCATGATTGAGGGAGATTCATCCTTCTCTGGAAACAGCAACAGGTCCCGAAAGGCCTATATCAGGCAGGCTAAATTCTCGAGCTCAGAAGCAGAGTTCTTCAGCTCAAGGCCCTCAAAGATGGCTAAGTACGAGACCTCCGAGATCATTTTCACTGATGCAGATATGAACGGGGTAGAGTACCCCCATGATGACCCGTTAGTAGTAACAGCGATGATAAGCAACCACAACGTCCATCGTATCCTTATCGACACAGGAGCGACCTCGAACCTCATGTACTACAGTGCTTTCAAAGCGATGGGTCTCACTAAAGAACACCTGGTCCAATCGCCGGTCACATTGGTAGGGTTCTCTGGGGAGAAGACAAGGTCCTTGGGAGTAATCAAGCTTTCGATAACTCTAAGGACGGCTCCAAAGCAGGTCACGACCATGGCAGAATTCTTAATTCTTGACTCAGCTCCCCATTATAATGCTATCTTGGGTAGAGGAACCCTCAATGAAATCAGAGCTGCCATATCAACCTGCAGCTTAACCATGAGGTTCCCAACCCTCCATGGGATCGGGGAGGTTAGAGGTAACCAAATGGAGGCCAGGCACTGTCAATTTGGAACCTTAAAAGAAGTTAGAACCACAGAGATCGCCACCGTAGAGCTCGAGGTAGCAACTGCTGAAGGGGTGAACAATACAGGAGAATCCGCCACCTCTGAGAGATTGGAAATTGATACCCTAGACCCCCGGGATGAAGAAAAAGAGCTCAGGGGAAAGCCCATTGAGGATCTAGAAGACTTGCTCTTAGATCCTTTACTACCTGAAAGGGTGCTCAAAATCAGCAACCAACTCAACTCGGAGGTTAGACGGGAGCTCTCTCAATGCCTTAGAGCTAACGCCGATATCTTTGCGTGGTCTCATGATGACATGAAAGGGCTCAACCCAGAGGTCATGGTGCACAAGCTCAACGCTGACCCGGCCTTTAAGCCCGTAAGGCAGAAAAAGAGAAACTTTGCAGCAGAAAGGAATCTGGCCGCCAAAGAAGAGGTCCAAAAATTGCTCCAAGCTGGTTTCATTAGGGAGGTCCACTACCCGAAATGGCTTTCCAATGTGGTACTTGTGAAGAAACACAGCGGAAAATGGAGGATGTGTGTGGATTTCAAAGACCTCAACAAGGCTTGTCCAAAAGACAGCTTTCCGCTCCCGAAGATTGATCAGCTCGTGGATGCGACCACTGGGCATGAAATGCTGAGCTTCATGGACGCTTATTCTGGATATAATCAGGTAAGAATGGCTCCTGAAGACGAAGAAAAGACATCTTTCATCACAAATGAATGGACCTATTGTTACAAGGCGATGCCCTTTGGTTTGAGGAATGCAGGAGCTACCTATCAAAGGGTGATGAACTCCCTGTTCAAAGAACAGATAGGCCGAAATATGGAGGTCTACGTCGACGACATGCTCGTCAAGAGCCTCAAGGCTTCCAGCCATGTTTCCGACCTCAATGAAGCCTTTTCTATACTTAGACAAAATGGTATGTCCCTCAATCCAACTAAGTGTGCTTTTGGGGTAAAAGGTGGCAAATTTTTGGGTTTTATGGTAACACAAAGGGGAATCGAAGCTAATCCCGAGAAGATACAAGCTTTGATTAACATGAAGTCTCCCACCAAACCAAAGGAAGTTCAGAGCTTAGCAGGTCGAGTGGCAGCCCTTAACAGGTTCATCTCTAAGGCTACTGACAAATGCCACCCATTCTTCAAGACTCTGAAAAAGGCCTTCGAGTGGACAGAAGAATGTGAGTTTTCTTTTCAGCAGCTCAAGCAATACCTCGGAGCTCCTCCTTTATTGAGTTCTCCAAAGAAGGGTGAAATTCTCTGCCTTTACTTGGCTGTTTCCCAAACAGCGGTCAGCTCAGCCCTCATGAGGAACGAAGAGGGGGCGCAACTCCCTGTCTACTACACGAGCCGAGCTCTGCACGCGGCCGAGCTTAATTACCCAAGGTTGAAAAAATTGGCATACGCTCTTCTCATCACTTCCAGGAAACTGAGGCCCTACTTTCAAGCCCATGCCATTGATGTACTCACAGACCAACCACTACGGCGAATTCTTGACAAACCAGATCAATCAGGAAGGTTAGCTATCTGGGCTGTAGAACTCGGGCAATTTGTGATCAGTTACAAACCACGGGTGTCAATCAAAGGGCAGGCTGTGGCTGACTTCATAGCCGAGTTTACTTACACAGAGGAACAGGTTGCCGAATTTCCAAAGCTACTGCCAACAGTAGACCCAAGCGCCTCGAGCCCTTCTACCTCAATAGGACTGATGCCAGAGATCCCAGTGTGGGTACTCCACGCAGATGGAGCCTCCAACTCTCAAGGTTCTGGAGCTGGTCTAGTATTGATCACCCCTGAGGCTAACACATTGGAGATAGCTCTCAAGTTTCTTTTCAAAGCATCAAACAACGAAGCAGAATATGAAGCTATCATAGCAGGTCTGAGGATTGCTGGAGACTTGGGGGCAAAACAGATGGTGGTTTACAATGACTCTGCAGTCGTAGTTGGCCAAATACTGGGCCACAACATGGCTAAAGAAGATCACATGGCTGCTTACCTGGCTAAAACTCAAACGGCAACCCGAAAGTTTACAAACGTGGTATTCATCAAAGTTCCCCGAGCTCAGAATAACAAGGCAGACCGCCTAGCCAAGCTAGCTTCATCAACAGAGGCACCAAGCGGTGTCCACATTGAATATTTAGAAAGCAAAGCCATCAATGAGCTTGAAGAAGTGGATGCAGCCCCAGTACAAGTCTGCAAGTGCTGGATTGACCCAATTCTGGACTACCTCACAAATGGAGTTTTGCCAGAAGAAAAGAAGATGGCCAAAAGGATCAAATACATCTCCAACAGATATGTAGTCATAGAAGCAACCCTGTACAAGAGAGGTTATGTTCTTCCTTTCTTACTCTGCCTACACCCCCATCAAGCTCAGGCAGCCCTGTTAGAGATCCATGAGGGGTTGTGTGGTGGACATCTGGCAGCTCGTTCCTTAGCTCTCAAAGTTGGACGACAAGGTTACTTCTGGCCAACCATTCTACAAGATGCCAAGGAATTGGTAAAAAAGTGTGACAAGTGCCAACGGTTTGCCAATGTCCAACAGCTCCCAGCAGAGCTCATGACTCCTGTCAGCAGCCCATGGCCCTTTTCTCAGTGGGGGATGGACATTGTTGGTCCTTTCCCCTTGGGTAAAGGACAAACCAAGTTCGCAGTTGTAGCCATTGACTACTTCACCAAATGGGCTGAGGCAGAAGCATTGACCACCATCACCACTATGAAAATTCAAAGCTTTGTATGGAGAAATATCATCTGTCGTTTCGGCCTCCCAAAGATTCTGATCACTGATAATGGCAAGCAATTTGATTGTGTTCTCTTCAGAAATTTTTGTGAAGATCATGGAATAGAGAATCACTACAGTTCACCTGTCCATCCCCAAGCAAATGGCCAAGCAGAAGTCACCAACAGAACTCTCCTGAACTCGCTGAAGAAAAGACTCGACGATGCTAAGGGAAATTGGTCTGAAGAACTCCCCTCAGTTCTTTGGGCTTACAGGACTACGATCCGAGGGCCTACGGGGGAAACTCCTTTCTCTCTGACCTATGGAACTGAAGCGGTGATTCCAGTAGAAATGGGAATGCCAACATACAGAATCAACCATCATGACCCAGCTCGGAATGACGAAGGACTCTTAGCCAACTTAGACCTCCTCGAAGAAAAAAGAGAACAAACTCGGATTAAAGAAGAAGCCTACAAAAGGAACATGGTCAAAAGTTACAACAAAAGGGTCAGGCACCGAAGCCTAACTGTGGGCAACTTGGTGCTTCGAAAAGTTATTCTAGCCACCAAAATTTCTCAACATGGGAAGCTAGCTGCCAAATGGGAGGGTCCATATGTGGTAACCAAAGTTAGTAGACCTGGTACCTACTACTTGAGAACCATGGATGGAATGGAGCTCATGAGGCCATGGAACATAGAGCACCTCAAGAGATACTATCCCTGACTGAAGTACTCTGTAATCTTGTAATGACTTGCTCCGAAGAAAAATATATAAAATTTTACTTTGGTATATCGTTATTTACAAGAAGCAAAACTCTCACAAGGAGGTCGGAAATACGCTAAAGAGGTTGCATAAAAATAATTGAGAAAGCTGTTGTAATTTACTTAAGTCAAAAGAAGGCATGACATTTCTGTAGACTTAACCAAAAAGCACAAGTTTTTCTTTTATACATCAACGACCTTGAAAAAATTCCTACCGCTATGTAGGTCAGCCACCAAGCATATAACGTCTAAGTACAGACTTGCTGAGAGCTGAGAAATTCCTCTAATTAAAGAGGTCAGTTTGTTGGTGCACAGCTCTTTTACATGAGCACACTTACACTCTGAGGAGTCTAATTGGTGTTTGGAAAGAATCTTACAAAATTTGGTTAAAGTCTAGGGGGCACAACTCTTATAGACTTAGCCAAAATAAGAATAATTCCTTACGTACAAATGACCCAATAAAAACCTGTTGCGCACCAGGTCCCTTTTGGGAAAAACTGCCAAAAGACCTCTAATACAGGCATCTTTACTGGATTTATTTTATTTCTTTTGCCTTTACTGTTTTACTTTGAGTGTGGGGGAAAAGGGATAACCATTCATATATGGCTTATTCAAATCTCACAATAACAACTCAAAACAAAACATAAAAAGAGCACACAGAAGATATAAAAAAAAAATTCTGAAACAAAACTTGTTTATTTATTGCTGAAAATAGATGTTACAGGTGGAATATTTGCGGAACACTTGTTTAAAGAACAAAACCCTCACTAGAAGTGCATACATTGTCTGGGCTGAACGGTATGCTGTTGAATGATAAGCAGATATGTGTTGAACCCCTTCTTCGCAAACAAAAAGACATGAAAGTGGAGGGGTAGATAACTTATCTAATCAAAGAAAAGGCTGAAGAATCCGAAAATCATCAGCATCAAAATTCAAATTAGTACTTAAATCAGAAGAAAAATCATGGCGAATATCCCCTAAAGCTGTCCAGTCAGGGCTGGTTGGTTCGGCAACCTCCGTAAGAAAATTAGCTTGCGAAGATTGCGATAAAAAACCGCCCGAATTCACAGCAGACGGGATAGCATCAGCCGTGTTATTTTCTACCGACGAAAAGAACCTCGAAGAACCTCAAGGAGGAGCAAAGGAGCATAACGGGTTAACACAAGAAGGCCCTCCTTCTAACCGAGCCTCTAATGCCGTCACCCGTTCTTGTAACTCTTCCACCTTCTGTCCAAGAGAAGCAAGGAGAGCAGTACACCCGTTAATAGGATTCTCGACTCTCGCCTTAGCTTCAAAAAGAAATGAATTAAGAGTCTCAAGATATTGATATTCGGGAATATGTTGTAAAATATCTGCAACGTTCTTCACCCCGAAAACAGTGAAGATTGTGCGATAATCCTGGCGACTAATCACATCTCAAAAAATTTGTGCATATTCACACCAGGGCTGACATCTCTTACGTTTATAAGTACAAGCAGCACAAGAAGAACCTGTACAACGGAAGGTATTCGGCACATTCGGCATACTTGTGATTTACTTTCCCTTATTCATGGGTATCCCCTGTAAAAGGTATAAGAAGAAGACGGATCTTGAGGGAGATGACAAGAAAGAGGGGACAAGAGGCATCTAGCATTGAAAGAATCCAGAAGACAAAAAGCTGTTTTCTTAAAAAGTCAAAATATACAGCGCCCCCGCGTGCAACGCCCTCCGCATGTAGCGCCCGCGTGCAGCGCCCCCCGCGTGCATCTAGACTCCACCGCCCTAGATCCCTCTTTAATGTCGCCATAGGGGAAGAAAATGTGCGTTGATGTTGATGTTGCGGTAAATTTTTTTTTTGCCGTGGTAAGATTTTTTATACTGACTTTAAAAAAAAAATGTATATATATATGTATATGTATATATACATATAAAGACAGCTGAAAAAAGCCCAAGTAGAACCAAACTACTTATGATCAAAGTTTAGTCAACTTTACACATCAATGATCCAAGCCCCATAAACTTACGGTCAAAAGTTAACAAAACCTTACACGTCGATTATTCGAACTCTCTCCATGATTATCTTCCTTGACATGTACCCGCTTTCACGCCTTAGCTTTGAGCAGGACCACTTATCCGGCAAAAGGCATTTATCCTTCACATTCAGCTTTCAGCATAAAAATAAAGGATAGGGGGCAATTGATGGGGTTAAATACTAATTTTACCATTGGCCTACGAAGGTAATTCAATACTTTTACCTCCAGTAAAATCCTATTTTTACCTCCAGTAAAATTCTATTTTTACCTCCAGTAAAATACCATTTTTTACCTCCAGTAAAAAACCATTATAGAATACATGTGACATAAGCATACACATCATATACATTCTAGAATACATGTGACCTAAGCATACACATCATATACACCTCCACCAAAAATTACTTTTTTGCCCTTCATTTTTATCAAATTTACCTATTTACCATTCTACATTTACCTATAAATACCCCCTCATACATCCATCCAAAGACACACCAAAAACATCTCTTCCTTCTCTCCCAATATCCATCCATCTTTCCTAAATACAAGCCAATTTTTGAGGGTCTTATACTCTCTCTTTTCATACCCTAAAAAATACCAATCCTTATACACTCTCTCTCCTACACAGTTTATTATTTATTCTGTTGAAATAATTGTAATCCTAATTCTATACTTATAAATAGAATTAAGGAAATTATAGAAAGAAAGAGAGAGATTGGTAGCTTGTATTATCATCCGAATTGATTGCCTTTGAGCTAATACAAAGCAAGCACACACAAAAGGAGGACGTACTGCCGGACTAGCATAAGCGCTACCGGGGGAACCTACCTTAATAAAAAAGGTCTCGTGTTCATCTTTATTTTTAATCAGTTTCTGCTGGTACTGTTCACAGTCACTGTTCACATATACGGTGGTACTGTTCACAGATACTGTTCAGAGTCACTGTTCACAGATACTGTTCAGAGGTACTGTTTACATTACTGTTCACATTTACTGTTCATAACCACTGTTCATAACCAATGTTCATATATACGGTGATACTGTTCACAACCACTGTTCACATATACGGTGATACTGTTCACAATCACTATTCACAGTTACAATTCAATATTAAACCTCTAATTCACCATTATTCATTGATTGGTCGGTCGTCAATTATTTGTTCTAGATTTTGACACCATCAAGGTTGAAGGTCAAAATTACAGTTATGAATATTAACATTACTATAATTTATACGGTTATAAACTTATTTTAATTATCATCTTTGCCTTGAAAAAAAAATATCAATCTTACAAAATAATTTGTAACAACAATTTTTATATCTAAATTATTTATAATAATTTTTTTGCATTGTATTAGATAGCACAAACATATCTTACTAAATACAAATAATCGCAAACTATTTAAATTCAAATACTCTGCTTATAAAACTTAGGGGCCGTTCATTTGATACTTAGAATGCCATTTAAATCTAAAAATTTAAAGATGATGTTCGGTTAAGATTTTAAAATCAAGTTTTTAAAATTTCTACCAAAAAGTCAACTTTACCTCACACTTTCCAAAATTCACTTTTACTTTATTTTCTCTCTCATAAATTTTTTAAAATATCATAACTTTAATTTCAAAAATCTTCTCACCCCAATTAAATATTTTTAACCTAAGTAACTTAAGCCTAAAATGTCTTACTTAAATCTCTCCTCCTTTCTGGTTCTCTTCTCTTCGATCATCTCCAACTGCTAATAATAATAATAAATTAATTAAGGATTATAGAATTCATGCAACTCTTATAACTTCAATATGAGTTGGCCATTTTAATACTAGTATTTTACTTTTAAATTGATTTTATGCTTTGTTTGATAGTAAATAAAATAAAATGTTATCGAGTAGAGTGATACGTGTAATTAGTATCGCTTAAAAAAAAAATTATTCGAAAAACAGTGGATTGTAAAAAAATCTTTAATATATGGGCCTTTTGTTCAGGGCAATAAAGGCCCACCGAAAAGTTGATAACAAATTATCACCACTAGACTTGCCCTCATACACAGAGTCTCCAATATCCAGAGGCCAATCTTGTGGTCACACAACATCATCAACAAAAAAAAAAATTGCATTTTTTAGTCAATGGTAATCGAGGTGATCAAAATGTTTTACACACTGCATTTTATTAATTTTCTGAATTTTGTTTTGGAAATATTTGAATTTTGTTTCATTGTCTAAATTGATAGGTTCAAAGTAGGAGGTCCTTTCGATGAAATATAATAAAATGGTGAACATTGCCCTTCTGATGCCCAAAATGTATTTATACTAATACATCGGTTCGCAACATAAACGAAAAATTAATATATCTATGGAACAATATGTTCATCATAAATCATTCAATGCAAGTTATCTTCTGTTGTTTATTACTAGTAAAGTTGAAGTGTCTTCGCCGTTTAATGATGACAAATTATAAGCACACACAAGTTCTTCAAGTATAAGTTTTTGCACATAAGTCCTTCTATTTTTTTTTGTTCAAAAAATACCTCATATATTGTAGAAAATTTCCAAAACCAAGTGGCTCCGCCTATGGACGCAACCAATATCAGCCACATTAAAGTTACTTCAAAATTTTGGATTGCATATTTTATCCATGTTATTTGATTTTTCAAAAAGTTATATTTTATATGAAATTTGAACCTGTGTTTTTTACCAACAAGTTAATCACCACTTTTTCTTTTAAATTTTTAATGCAAATCATACATATGCAAATTTCTCGTATTAATATTATAATAAAAACGTATAAGATTGGGACACCTCTAAAAATTTTGAAAATAAGTAAAAGTAATTTTTTTTGAAGGGATAAGTAAAAGTGATTTTAAGTCAATTCTTGAATTTTTACCCCTTATCTTACATATTGTAATTGATTTTTAAACTGTCGCCTCTTTATTAAAATTGACAATTCTTGAATTCAATATGCATCTCTATCCATCTAGAAAGAGAAATGGTAGCCTTTATTTAGGAGACCAAACTTTATATTTCCTATTTTAACCCTGTCCTAGTATTGTTCCTAGACATTCTTGCAAAAGTTAGTTTGTACAAAAAAGTGTCTGCATATATCATATGTACGTGTTTCGGTATCAATATAAAAATGTTAACTTATTATTATTCCCTAAAGAAAAATGTAAGCACATTATACGGACTCGTTTAGTTGCGTAAATTATCTCATTATTTATAATTATTTTATTGTGCATATTTTTATTTTAGCAAAAAACATTGTAGTTAGATTCTTTTCTCTATATGAACTTGTATGATAATTATAAATTATGTAATTTCAACTATATGTTTATGTTTTCTTATTTATTATCTTAGATCCTACCTTAAGTTCATTACTTTATATGCTACTTTATTTTTGTAAACAAACATTCAAATTAGATAATTTAATTATGGAGTTAGAAAATTTAAATTATCCAATAAGTAAATTGAAGGACGTTAAATAAAAACAATAAACTTATGTGTGTGAATCAATGTGTCTAGTTAAATAGATATTTAAAATTTTTGTTTTTCTATACATACAATATATCAATATATAAAGATTCAAATTGCCCCCATTTTGGTGAGTGGCAAACTTAGTTCTACTATCAATTTGATAATTTTAAAAAAATCCACCTAATTACTCTTCTCACCCCAATTAAATATTTTTAACCTGAGTAACTTAAGCTTAAAATGTCTTACCTAAATCTCTCCTCCTCTCTGGTTCTCTTCTCTTCGATCATCTCCAACTGCTAATAATAATATTAAATTAATTAAGGATTATAGAATTCATGCAACTCTTAGAGCATCTCCAATACTAACATGGATTGGATGTACTAAAAATATGGACATGTAAGCATATTTAAAAACATGGTTCCTATGTGTCACTAAAAATATTATTCATGGTCAAGCTCTAAAAAAATCATCTCCAATGGTGTTGTCTATAAAATTGCTATTTACATAATTTGTCAAATTTTTTAATAAAAAATATAAAGTATATGGATTTTGTTTAATAGATCTTGGATAATATTTTTTAACAATATAAATTTTATTGAATATAGAATTGTAAATTAAAAGTTAAAATAATTTAAAATTTTAAAAATAAATTATTAATGTAAAAATTATGACGTGGCATCTAGACATCGTCTAGAAGACCCTCTACATGTAGAGGGTCACCCTCACAATGTCTTCCCCTCTTTTTGACACATCACCTTCATGGTCATTATACATTGTTGCATTGGAGATGGGTTTTTTAACTCATTGTCTATATATCCTATGTGGCATTCTATTTTTCTCCAATTCATAGTTGCATTGGAGATGCTCTTATAACTTCAATATGAGTTGGCCATTTTAATACTAGTATTTTATTTTTAAATTGATTTTATACTTTATTTGATAATAAATAAAATATAGCGCGGCTCAAAAATATTTACTCGAAAAACAATTGATTGTAAAAGAATCTTTAATATATGGGCCTTTTGTTTAGGACAATAAAGGCCCACTGAAAACTTGATAACAAATTATCACCACTAGACCTGCCCTCATACACAGAGTCTCCAATATCCAAAGGCCAGTCTTGTGGTCACACAACATCATCAACAAAAAAAAATTGCAATTTTTAGTCAATGGTAATAGAGGTGATCAAAATGTTTTACACACTGCATTTTATTAATTTTCTGAATTTTGTTTTGGAAATATTTGAATTTTGTTTCATTGTCTGGGCCCGTTTGGTTCCATAAATTACCTAATTTTAGAATTAGTTAATTTTCGATTGAAGAATTGTGAATTTACTCATTTATGAATAATTCAATTCTAATTCAAATAGTGTTTGAAAAACTTAAATGAAAAATTCCGATTGTTAGAATAAAAACATGTTCTCTATTGTTTTATGTTATTTTAAATTTTGTTTAGATGCATCAACATCACGGGTAGAAACTAGATCTTCTCGAAAAATAGAGTTGGAATGAATTATCTAATTATAAAATTAGGCAATTTCAAGTTTTACTTTAAATGACTTAATTTGAGTTTTTGTGAATCAACTTGAATTATCACATTTACAATTGTTCAATTTACACAACCAAACACTAATAAATGAAAATTTTGTAAATTACTTAACTATAAATTATCTAATTCGCAATTTGAAGGACAACCAAATGGGCCCTAAATTGATAGGTTCAAAGTAGGAGGTCCTTTCGATGAGATATAATAAAATGGTGAACATTGCCCTTCTGATGCCCAAAATGTGTTTATTCGAATACATCGGTTCGAAACATAAACGAAAAATTAATATATCTATGGAACAATATGTTCATCATAAATCATTCAATGCAAGTTATCTTCTGTTGTTTATTACTAGTAAAGTTGAAGTGTCTTCGCCGTTTAATGATGACAGATTATACACGTTACTTAATAAAATTGAATTATACAAAAATAAGAAAAATAAAAATAAAAGCCATGAAGAGAAGGGAAAAGAACATGATTAGATTGCACGCCAGCATCTTTATCCCGACAAAACTTAAAGTAACTTTATTAAAGATTGATTTATTAAAGCAGCAGCCTCTGTCGTCTTGCTTCTACCGACTGCACCCGTGATTTCCTATCACCATCAAGCACACACAAGTAGTGACGTCATCCAGATTTTTAACGTTACTTAATAAACATGTAGATCATAGAAACAAAACTTTTTAACCGTACACACTATTTTTTTTTTCTAGGATAGACAAATGAATTTATGTGTGAAAGTAGAAAACATTAAAACAACACTACCCTTATTTTCTACAAACAGACATATTTTAAAGGTTCACACTTCCGAATTGATGGTGTCAAAATCTAGAGATAGATAATTAACCAATCAATAAGCGAATATCGGTGAAAAAAATAAATGCAGCGCAATGATGAACACATGATTTTTTTTTTTAAGGTAGGTTCCCCCGGTAGCGCTTATGCTATTCCAGTGGTACGTCCTCCTTTCGTGTGTGCTTGCTTTGTATTAGCTCAAAGGCGATCAATTTGGATGATAATACAAGCTACCAACTTCTCTCTCTATAATTTTCTTAATTCTATTTATAAGTATAGAATTAGAATTACAAATATTTCAACAGAATAAATAATAAACTGTGTAGGAGAGAGTGTATAAGGGTTGTTGGTATTTTTTGGAGTATGAAAATAGAGAGTATAAGACCCTTCTATTTTTTGGGGTATAAAAATAGAGAGTATATGACCCTTCTATTTTTTAACAAAATATATAGGAGAGAAAGTATATATTTTTGGTGAGGAGAATTGTGTGTTTTTGTTGTGTTTAGATTGTAGAAAGATGATCTTTTGGTGTGCCTTGAATGAATGAATGAAGGGGGTATTTATAGGTAAAATCTAGAATGGTAAAAAAGTAAATTTGATGAAGATGAGGGGCAAAAATGTAATTTTACAAAGGTGAGTGGATGTAAGTGAAATTTGAGTGGAAGTTAATGGAGGTGAGTGGAATTTAAGTGGAAGTTAATGGAGGTGAGTGAAATTTGAGTGGAGTTGAGTGGGATTTTTAGTGGAGGGTAAAAATGAGATTTTACCGAGGGTAAAAATGGGATTTTTCCGGAAGTAAAAAATGTTGAACTACCTTTGTAGGCCAATGGTAAAATTAATATTTAACCCCATCACGAATTAGCTAGGTACTTGATTTTATTGAAATAGTAATATGTCTATGAGAACATATATTAAGAATACTAATATTTATATCTATGGAATACAAACTTACTAGTAAAAACTAAAAATTTTAATATATCTATTTTAGTTTTTGATAACATGTCTGAGACACTAAATTAGTTAGAATTTTGAAACGAATTAATCCTTTTAAATTTTAAATGTTACCTGAGATCTAGGAATTCTAAAATGTAGGTATATAAAAACATTTAAATGGAAAACTCAACGAAGGCATCGTCATAAACTCGCAAAAACTAATAAAATAAATTAAAATTAATAATTATCTAAATTTTTGGGCTAAAAACTAATTTTCCAAATGTCCTCAGCTAAATACAAAACTTCTCAAAAATTTTAGGATAAAAACAAAATGCTCCCCAATAATATTACATAGTTTTTTCCCTTCCACCTAGGAATATTAATTGGATATTTTTTCATTCAGATACCAAATTTTTTTATTTATTTTATTTTTCATCTAAATTCGAATCTATTTTTCGTTCCCCACAAAATCATTTTTCCATTCAGATGCCAAATGTTTTTTATTTATTTTATTTTATGCCTAAGCTCAAATCTACCTCCTTTCCTCACAAAATCAGTGGAAAAGTATACCACTGTTTTCATTGAAACAAATATTTGGAAGATAATTTGAAAAAACATTATAGTGATTTCAAGAAAATATATCTCATTTATATATTGGCTACCCTTATTAGTAAAACAATTATGCATTTGACAGAGTATGTTACTTGTCTGAGAAGTCATAAAGTTGTAAACTTGTACATTAATTGTTCAGTCTACATTTTTTTTATGCGAAAAACACCCGTTATGTATTCCATTCTGGCAAGCAAAAAAATACAAAAGTAGCCTTGGAAATTTCCATTATTTAACTTGGTTTAGCATAAAATTAAAAATTCTCATAAATTTTCCATGGAAAAATTATATGGAAGTTAATTATTTTCCATGTAAGTTTGTGTACGCACGTACTCTAAATTTATTTATATCAATAATGAATTCGGATCAAACAAAAAAGGAACAATCAAAATTTTCTTATTAATTTCACTCACACCCTTTTCAAAATAATACATGATAACAAAATATGTTTCTAAATCATCATTGAAATTTTTTTGTTTATTTCACCATGCTAGATCTAATTTTTAGTGTATAACTTAATTTACCCTAATTTTCTCATGTAATTTTAAACAATATTTCCATAAGCTTTTGTTACCTTGAAAAAATTACACTGAAAAATAATTATATAAAATTCAAATTTTCTCCATGTAAGTTTATGAACGAATGCTAAAAGCGAGGATGTCAGTTATAGGTTTGTTTCAGATCAAATAAAAGGTTGAAGGTCAAAATTACAGTTATGAATATTAACATTACTATAATTTATACGGTTATAAACTTATTTTAATTATCATCTTTGCCTTGAAAAAAAAAATATCAATCTTACAAAATAATTTGTAACAACAATTTTTATATCTAAATTATTTATAATAATTTTTTTGCATTGTATCAGATAGCACAAACATATCTTACTAAATACAAATAATCGCAAACTATTTAAATTCAAATACTCTGCTTATAAAACTTAGGGGCCGTTCATTTGATACTTAGAATGCCATTTAAATCTAAAAATTTAAAGATGATGTTCGGTTGAGATTTTAAAATTTCTACAAAAAAGTCAACTTTACCTCACACTTTCCAAAATTCACTTTTACTTTATTTTCTCTCTCATAAATTTTTTAAAATATCATAACTTTAAATTCAAAAATCGGAATTAGATAATATATATATATATATATATTTGAAACTTACTCATCGAGATCTATAAAATAATATCCATTGTAACTATTTTTTGAATTTTTTTAAATTGGTTGAAAAGAACTCCAACAAAAATTAAATTCACATTTGAACCTATTTTCACACTTTCCAAAAACTTATATAAAAAATATATTTTAAAATCTCAACCAAACAAGCTAAAAATTTTCAAATTTAAGTAGTTTAAAAAGTTGTTTGATAACCCAAAAATTAAGTGGACACTTAGGGCCTGTTTAGTAGGTGTTTTTGTTTTTTATCAAATTTTAAAAACTCAACTCAAAATCAATTCTACTTTTACACTCTTCAAAATTTATTTCACTTTAATTCCGCTCTCTAAAAAAACTTTTAAAACACCATAACTTTAAATTTAAAAATCAAAATTAAATAAAAAATATATATTTAAAACATACTCGTCGAGATCTATGAAATAAGATCTATTGTGACTTTTTTTTTTTTGAAATTCTTTTATAAGATTTTTTAGTTGGTTGAAAAATACTCAAACAAAAACCAAATTCACTTCAACATACTTCCAAATTCTACCAAACACCATATTTTAAAAACTCAACTCAAAACATCAACCAAACATCACCTTAATTTTTAACACTGAAAACTTAAAATTTTCATTCAAAATTTTAAGCGGCAACTTTGGCACTTAAATCTGAAATTTAATTTTAAAGGATGCAAAATGTCCATTTCACCCTCTTTCTTTTTACAAAATTGCATAGCATTCTCTCTCTTCTACTTGTCTCTTCAGGTGATCTCTCTCACACACACGCCCTGCATGACCATACATACGCATGCAAAGGCATATACATAAACATACATACACACATAGGCATATACATATACACACACACATATTATATTCTTGGAACTTTATAAAATAATAAAAGCAAAATTGTCATACTAAAAAAATTTAATTTTTAGATGTATTATATTCAAACAAACAACATTTTTTCATATACAATTTTCAGAACTAAACAAAAAGCTTTTCCACTTTTCAATCTTCAGTTTTGCCGCCTTGACCTTGTTTGGTTCACGGATTTGAAAACTCTACGAAAGGAAAAAAAAAATTCCCTTTGTTTAGTAAACACAAATTCCTAAAATATTTTCCCTACAAAGGGAAAAATAATGGGTAAAACCATTCCTCTCAAAATTTATGAGATTAATTTTCTCATGTGAATTCTAAGCATTTATAATAAAAATTTTGGATAATAATATTCTTATTTAAATATTTTTTTATGCTTTACTAAATATATAAAAAAAAAAGTTGACAGTAAAATTAATTTTCCACTTTCTGTAAAAAAGACAAAAACAAATAATTTCCCTTGCATGAACCTTTGTAAGGATGAGAGAGAAACAGTAACAATAGTATAGGAGGGAAGTTCAACCTCGGCTTCTCTCCTCCACAAGTTAGAAAACCTACTATTGCAACTAATAACTACCAAGCTTCTTCTAGCCCTAATTTTAATCTATAATTGCAATTTCGCTCCCTTTTTATCGCCCACCAAATTTAGAGAGAAGAATAAAACCTTAGGAATTCAATCTAAAACCTAGCTGCTGATCAATTGAATTTTACTCCTGCTGCATCTACTACAATTCTTGTTAGTGGGGGTTTAATTTGTGTGTAGATGGAGGAGCATGATGGGTCTGTGTACACACTGGACGAAGCACTTGTAGCCGTTGGATTTGGAAAGTTCCAAGTGATAGTGCTTCTGTATGCAGGATTGGGTGCAATAGCGGAGGCGATGGAGGTTATGATTCTGTCATTTGTTGGTGAATCAGTTAGGCATGCGTGGGAATTATCCTCTACTCAAGAGAGCCTCATAACTACTGTGGTCTTCGCCGGCATGCTTATTGGTGCTTACTCTTGGGGCCTCATCTCCGATCACTACGGAAGAAGGTTAGTACTTGTACATACTGTATTTGATTTTAGCCCCACTCCAAAATTCTTTATAACACTCATACTTGGCGCAATAGGACTGAGTATATGATAATTTATTCGATACAATAGAGCTGAATTATTGTTAGAAAAAACAAAATGCTGGCTCGGTCCTATTGTACCGAGTAATGTGAACATACCCAGTCCTATTGAAATGCGCACATACTCGGTCCTATTACACCTAGTCAATGTAAGAGTGTTACACATAGTTTTAGGGGTGGCAATAGTCCCACTTTTTTTTTTTGTAACCATTGAGGGTTCAAGTTTGGTTCGAGTTTTAAAAAACGAATTGGAATCCTGAATTCCAATAAACATTCTTTCTAAAAATTTAAAATTTAAGATTTCATTCGAACGTTTGGTTCACGTAACAATGTTCCATTTCTGGCATTCTAAATTGTTTTTATTTTACCGAAGTACCCTTCTAAAAAGAAAACAAAGAAGAAATATACAGAAATATATTTATTTGTAGATGAGTATATATGTACAAATATGTAGATCGGTATATATATTGTTTACTAATATGGTAAGCATGTCTTTATACCCATTACCCAGCTGTCACTCTCACACATATATCTCTCTCAAATCAAATTCATTTTCTCCACCGCCAAACACCATCTCCACGAAATCCAACCACAAATCTACACAACTAAACCACCATTTTGTAGCCAACTGAACCATCAAACCCCACCTCCCTACCCCCAACGAACCAGCCCATCTACATTCAACAAACACAAAAGGTAAGCATGTCTTGAGTCATTGGTGAAGTTGGCCTGCGATAGTGTGTATGTAAATAAAACAAATAATCAAAGATAAAATCGATTGGGGGGGAATATTAGGCAGACAATCTAATGAAGATTGAAAAAAAAATTGATTCTAGATCTCGGAGATTCATTCAAGAAGCTTGAAGAGACGAACCCGTGAAGCGGCGATGAGAGTCGCTTTGGAGCAATGGCGGTGGTGGAGGAGCGAAGATGAGATGGAAGTGATGGTGAATATGATCAGAAGTGGGTTTTTAGGTTGGGCAGAAAAGTCATTTGATACAAAATAAAGAGAATTCCAAGGAATCCTTAGGTTTCCTCCCAAATTAGAAGGGAATAAAAAATCTCAATTTAGGGGAATACAACTCCCCTTGGAATCCTAAATTCTTTGCCAAAACTTGAACCAAACATTGGAATTCTATCTTAAAAGGATTTTAGGATTCTAGGAATCACTAAAAGCTCGAACCAAACGGACCCTGATTGTTGAATTATGAATACTGAATGCCGAATGGATTGCTTGACAAATGTGTTTGGTTTTATTTGGTTATGAATGTTGAATATATGACATTTTACAATTTTATCGTTACTATAATGATATATATATAGCTAATGAATAAAAAGAATAGGTGCACCATTGGAATACAATTTCAGCACAAGACTTGCCTCTTAACATTGAATGTTGAATTTTAATCCAATTAAGCGTTGAGAGGTGCAAAAGCAAACACCATTTCTACCTCTTAATGCTGCATAAACTTACCTTCGGCATTAAGAGGTAAAAAGTAAAACCCCCCTAGTCTTTAAAATGTTTTGCTCTTCTGTTGTATGTCTATAATTCTAAAAGGACTCAACATTCTGACTTAAATGATGTGGTACTAGTGCATTGGTCAATGAGTGAATTGATGAGTGTGTGTTCCACCTACCAACCAATGAACTTATGCCATGCCATCTAACTCACTTTTTGGAGTCTCGGAATTGAATCTCCTTAGAATTAGTCATTTCATATTTAGCTGTATGGATTTTGTTTTAATTGAGTTGGTTGAGTACTTTGTAGAAAAATGGCTGTCTAGAATTAAATAGAGATTTTTTTTTTGGGGAAATGGAGGAAAAAACTGGTTCAAAATTTGAACAATTTGGCTCCAATTCCTTTTCCTATTCCAAAGCTTGCAATTAGGGTTCACAAACACCCACTTATGACATTTTGGAGTTAAAAACAGAGGCCGAAGAGAAAAATTGTATGTTGCAGAATAGATTGCGGGGTTATTTTCCATTTGACCCAAACACAAAACACACTTTTACACTACCCATGTCTGTTGGAGATGCTTAATTCACATAAATTATGTTAAAAGTTTATATGCCAAGCTGTCATATGAAGCCGTTGGCCTTTATCTCATAATGTAGAGTTTCCTGTGTTATGTGGGGAAGAGTAATTAAAATATTAGCTATTTCGCTATAATATGTTTAAGTTAATTTTGAAGTGAATCAAGTTTCAAGGAATCAGCCACCATTTGTTCTTGTGGACGAATTGCGATTTTGTTCTCGTGTAACGGTGCAGCAGTTGCTATTGCCTAGTCATAACATTCTTTGTACTGTATATTTTGTTAGGTCCTGTGTATATCATTTTCTACTATTCCTTTCTGTCGCAGCAGGACTGTATTATGGCAATCGATGCGAGAGAGAGAGAGAGAGAGAGAGAGAGAGAGAGAGAGAGAGAGAGAAGTATTTATCTAGTTCACAGCTATTTAGATTTTTTTATTTTTTTTCATTTTTCATGTGTAACAACTTCCCATCTTGTTCATAGTAATTTGGTTTATAAATCCCCCCCCAAAAATCGTTTTTATCCAGTGTACTTCTAATCTTGCAACGAGACATGTCCGGTTAACTGGATATCTTCTTCTCCCCACTCCCTCTATTTTTTGTCCTCATTTGTAGGAAATAGAGACTGTGTGCTTGTGCAAGTACTGATAAGAATGCAATGATACATTACACTCTTCTACGATATTATGACTTAATGTTTCAATTCACTGGGGACTACTTAGTAGTTAAACTGTTTTTGTTTGGATGTTCGGTTCTAATAGTTACATGTAGAGTTAAATTTCCTTGAGGACTTTAAAAGTTAAATTCTTTATTATATATATGGTCATTTAGCCCAAGAATCATAATGGTCATCTTCTTTTATTTGTCTCTAATAGGAAGGGTCTTCTGAGTATTGCTGTTCTGACTACTGGAGCCGGGTTTCTAAGTGCCTTCTCTCCAAATTATATATCATTGGTCATTCTTCGTTTCATCGTTGGCATTGGTTTGGGTGGTGGGCCTGTGTACACAACTTGGTTTCTAGAGTTTGTTCCTGCTCCAAATAGAGGCACTTGGATGGTTATCTTTTCGACTTTTTGGACAATAGGAACAATACTTGAGGCTTCGCTTGCTTGGGTATATCCATAATTTCCTTTTGAATGCATGTGATTGCATTTCAACTTTGAAATAAATGTTGTTGTCATTGTTGTATTTTCTATTCCATTGTTTGCTATTTTATATTGCAAAATACATAGTCTTGAATCTTCTAGCTGCAGTACATCCATCCTATAGTTGAGTTCATTCAATACCCGAGCTGTAGTTGGCTGCACTTTCAGCTACATTTCCTAGATTATAAAGTTCTAAAATTTTATTTTCACGTAAGGAACTTTCCTCCTTTGCACCCTTAACGACTATATATACTTGTGCATGTTAATATCTTTGATATATAGATATTATATCACTAGAAAAAGGGTCTTAACCCAAGCGATATATTATATTTATTCATAATGTCTTATTGCGTTCATTCTAGAGAAAAAGAGTAAACTACTCTAATGGCCCCTGTTAAGCATGATATTCATTACGGTTCCTTCTCCTAACAGCTTAAGCTTTTGGGAGAGATGGTTCTTAACATGGTATCAGAGCTTGATTTTTTGGGAGGTCCAAGGTTCAAGCCTTGGCACCTCCATTCCCCATTTGTTAATCTGAAATTCGAAATTTGTCTGCTCTCTACGTGCGAGTATGGGGTCGCACGTGGGGGAGGGTGTTAAGCATGATATTCATTACGGTTCCTTATCTTACCAGCTTAAGCTTTTGGGAGAGATGGTTCTTAACAGCCCCTAAACTATTTGCTCAGTCTCACTTTGGCCCTTGAACTAAAAAACGCCTCACTTGGGTGCTTAAACTATTGATCAAGTTTCACTTTGGCCCTTCCGTCCAAATTTTCCATTAAGTTGGACGGAATTAGGGGCATTTTTGTCATTTCAATTCAAAATTCAATTTAATTAAATATTTTTTAAGTTGGTTCAAAGAAAAACTTGTTTGGTTTTTTTCAATGGCGGTTCAAAACTTTTTTATCATCAATATGGATCAAAAGTTTGTTTTTTTCATTCCCAACTCAACATTACTATTCCACCACCTCCACCTTCACCATCACTCCTTTCATCCATCTCCGCTTCCACCTTCCCTCCCACTCCCACCATCTCGGCCCACTAGACTACCACCACCACCACCTCCTCCCCCCATATATATGTGTGTGTGTTTGTATATTTCAATATAAATGGTGTACATATATATATATGTTTGTATATCATTAAACTTAGATCAAGATTAAACCTAAATCGAAATGGAAATTAGAAATTTAAGTCATTAAACCTAAATCAAGATTAAACTTAAATCAAAATAAAGATTTAACCCCAAAATCAAAACAAACCCAAAATCAAAATTTTAAGTCATAAACTAAATCAAGATTCAACCCAAAAATCAATACAAATATTTAACCCCAAAATCGAAATTGAAATCGATGTCTATATATACATGTATGTGTGTGTATGTATTTGTGTGAGAGAGAAAAGGGGAGGGTGAAAGAGATGGTGATGGTAATGGTAGAGGTGGTGGAGGAGGCGACCGGAGGTTGTAATGGCGGGGAGGTTGAGGCGGCAATAGTGAAAGTGACGGTGGTGGGGAGGTGGAAGTGGGTCTCTCTCTCTCTTTTCTTTTTTCTTTTTGTAACATATAATAATTTTTAAATTTTTTTTAATTAAGGTTAGTTTTTTTAAAAAAATTAATTGAAATGATAAAAATGCCCTTGATTTCGTCCAATTTAACAGAAATTTTGGACGGAAGGGCTAAAGTGATACTCACTAATAGTTTAAGCGTCT
This sequence comes from Lonicera japonica, assembly GCA_021464415.1. NCBI lineage: Eukaryota > Viridiplantae > Streptophyta > Magnoliopsida > Dipsacales > Caprifoliaceae > Lonicera > Lonicera japonica. The sequence continues at coordinate 68,462,174 of CM038467.1, read as the reverse complement.
AACCGGAGCGTTTTTTAATTTAAGGGTCAAAGTGAAACTAGGCCAATAATTTAAGGGCCATTAGAGTAGTTTACTCAGAGAAAAATATAGTGCTGGTTATTGGCCTTCAATAGTCGGGATAAACCCTTTCAAATCCATGTTCATTGTATCTTGGAAGGACGATGACAATTTAGCAATTTAGTGGGACACTATGAAGCACGGCCACTCTCTTTGAGGCCACGTGTCTGATACCTTGACATGCTCCGACACCCTTCGACACTTGGCTGACACACGAGTCGGGGAGTGTCATTTAATTGATTATTATTTTTTAATCCCGACACATAAAACCAGAAACGTTGGGGGTATTTTAAACATTAAAACCTAAAAAAGGTCAAATCTGAAATAACAAAAAATATTGAGGGTTCAGGTGAAATACAAATCTCATATCTCTCGTAAAACCCTAGCCCCCAACTTCCCCGTTGTATTCGACTCTTCTCTCCCGTAAAAATGTACGCTACTCTCTCTCTCTCTCTATCTCCCCCCCCCCTCTCCCTTTACGTATACACATGTATGTATAAATAAATCTATAGATAAATCAATTTCGAAAATGAATAGTTGGTGCTTCTGCATCATTAGTTGAGGATGATATAATTAAGCCACTCTGGTTATTTGGATTATTAATTCATTCTAGTTTCATTTTATTAAATTCTTAAATATCTATAATGTTTATTGTATACATATATATGTAAAATTAAGAACATGTCCCCCCCCCCCCCCCCCCCCCCCCCCCCCCCCCCCCCCGGGGTCTCGTGTCCTACGTTTAGGAAAAATTGCGTTTCATGTCGGTGCTTCACATGACCCTAGAAGGTTAAATCTTGTTCTAATTACCATGTCTATTACGTATCGGCTATAATGTAACAGACTTGGCTCCCACAATCTCTGGCACTTCAATTGATTTTCATAAATATTTCGTCATTCTTTTCTTCTTTTTTTTCTCTGGTCAGTACATTCGCTTTTCCTTGAGTGATTTTACATTTTGTCCATCCTGGGAAACTTAATTTGGTAAAACCACGTATAATTCATTTGAAGAGGTTGAATCTCAAGATCAAAGTCCTTAAGCTGAAGCTGAAGCTCAAACTTTATATGTGAAATTGCCTATTTCTGTTTCATGTGAAGAACAAAAATTCAAACCAAATGAGCACCTAATTCCTTTTGTCTTTATCTACAGTTTGCTTTAGAACTTAGGGCAGAAGTTTTGTCTTTATCTATGGTACAAAGAATGTACTATTGCAAGTCAAACAGGGGAAACAAATTTTCCTAGTCATGGTGACATCCAACACATAATATAGATCATACATTAGTCAGACCTATATAATTTGGAGGACCGTCATATCCATATTAGCAGTTTGCATGAACAACTCATGGTAGTTAACCATCAATTACCATTCCTACTAGTGTAGTCCTGCTTTAGCTATCATGTCTGCCACTGAACTTCTCTTTTCGAAATATATTTGAGACTCCACTGTCCATTGATGACCAGATCAGTGAACTGTCAATGCATCAATGCTTGTTAATGAAACATTGTGTATAACTGCTTTCGAGTCCACCTCTAACCAAAATTTGTGCCAAACACTTCCGAAAGCAAATCTCTTTAGCTAAGTGCGCGTAATTGAGCCTAATTTTGGTATAATATGCCCTTGATGAACCCTCTATCGTTTTCTTGGAAAAGAAAAAGTAGAGGCTGTTTGGCAGTTCATTTTGACAACCCATCTGTTCTCACTTTTATCCATTTGGGCGGGGGACGATCACTTCAAGCAATGGTTGTAGCCTTTCTTGCCATGCTTTTTACCTTCAATTTCTATACAATCTGCCAGTTGTCTATTCAGTTAGCCATAAACACATTGCACATTGTAGCAGCCTCCATAAACCATGTAGTCAGTATAACACAGATGAGAAAATGTTGGAGAAATGTTTCAAAATTTATCTGTACATGGCCCATAAGAGATCTTTCTTTGCATTCTCACACAAGGACTCAATTTTAGATTAGCCTCCATAAGGAGATTTGCCCTATGGAGGACTAGAAGGCCTGCCAGAACTCCATAACCCATTTAAAATTGCTTCCGTGTGACTCCAGTATTCATAGGTTATTTTTATCCTGCTCACTCCAATTGTAGAATTAATATATCCTAGTGAGTCACATGTTCCAGTTATTGGCATTGAGGAATTTCTTTAACACAAAACATACTCAAAGTGCTCTCTGCAAAATCATTTCTATTATAATGACACCTAACTTCTACCTTACTCATGGACGACTTTCTTTACAATTTGGTTTAGTCATAAGGATATTTACAATGTGTGTGGATTTGGTTTAGTCATAACTTATCTGGACATTTTAAGATTTGTTTTAGTCATAAGGGCTTTCTTTATAATTTGGTTTGGTCTTAAGGACATCTTACAATGTATGTGGATCATAAGGAATCAATTTTTTTATAATGGTCAATTATACCCGTTAAACATTTTTCTTTCCTTCTCATTCATTGTGGTCGCCAAGCCTCACCAACCACTGCCTCCACCACCACCCATTGCCTCCGGCTGCCACTGTTCAATGGGCAGTGGACCAGTGGCAGTTAAAAGTACTTTTTTAAAATAGAACAGTGAAAGGGTATTTTAGGTAAACAAATATGGGCGTCCTTATTGTAAAGTGGTAATGTAAGGTGACCTTCCTTGATTTCAATTTTGGAAGGAGCCGTTCTGCCTCATTGTCCCTTTTTAGTAGGGTTATGGGAAATGTTCTTGGAAGAAGTGGCATTTTTGTTGGATAACAAGTCTTTGAATTTTGACATCAGAACGACTACTTTAGGGATATGTTCCTTAATTAAAGCAGTGCCCAGCTAGTTATCATGCAAGAAGTCTAGTAAGGTTTCAGTTTCAATCCACAGTTCTTAGATCTAGAAATTAGGGGCATGCAGTTTCTTATATCATGCCAGATTTTGTTTAGCTCGTTCAGCGGGTGAACCTCGGGCTAGTTTCTGAATCTCAGAGTGAGACATATCTTTAGAGGATGATAGTTGCACTGCTTTTGATAGTCCAGTGTATGCTCATTGACAGCTTGAAATCTATTGTTTGAGTTGATTCATCATCTTCTCTTGATTTATGTTCAATAATCAAGGAAACTTTTGCAGTTATAGAGGTTTCATGTTACATGTATATTTTAACACCTTCGGATTTTGATGAGTTTCTTGTATGTATGTAGGTAGGGAATTATGTATGCATGTATGTACTTTATGCAAGAGTAGAAACTGTCCCTCAACTTCCTTAACTTTTTATAACTGTATTGGCACCCTTTGGCTTAGCTGTTGGGGTTGAGTTCTAGTTTTGGGTTTCTAACATGATCTCAATTATCAAGGCTAGGTCTTGGGAGGACCATGGGCCAAGGTTGTTAGCTCTTTGCAACTTGGCATAGGACAAGTCAACTCATTTGGCTAGTCTCTTTTTATGGTTTTTAGAGTCTAGTTGCTATAGCTTATCTTGGTTAGTGGTCAAGTCTCTAACTCGTTTGAATCCCCGTTTATGTGCCTTTATCTGTCCTGGATTATGAAAGGAAGCTGAGTTTCTATCTCCCTCCTTTAGTAAGATGCATCTTATTTTTGAACTTTTGCCTCCAAAAATTCTGTTGGAGTAATAACGCTTCATTATATATTATTTTCGCCTGTATTTCTTTCATCAATCTATCTCCAGTCACCTTAGCTTCCTTCTCTCTAAGATGCAGATTCTGAAATGTCTCTTTGTTCCATTGCTTCTGTTTTTTCTTTAATGCATTCAGGTTCAACGCAATTGTTCTCGTATAGTTGGTCATGAAAACAAATGTTTTATATTAGCCATCTTTTATACAACCCATAATTATAAGGAATCTTCAGGATTTAGACTTAAATTATAACCCTAATTTATCTCTATAATTATATGCCTCTGCCCTCAGTTTGAGTTCGCCAAAACCCAAGTACGTTTTTCAACTAGAACATAGGACCAGGCTTTATCCCCTAGGTCCTTAAAGCTTGGATTACTCCCCATATTGTCAAACATTTAATTACTAGCTTCATAGAAAATTATGCGAGGCCTATATTATTGCATTGGTCAATTGGTAAAATACATAAATCTTAACCAAATCTAGACAATGTAAGACTCTCTCTTTGTTAAGCATGATATTCATTACGGTTCCTTCTCCTAACAGCTTAATGATAATTTAGAGAGAATGATTATATTATTCCATGATAACAAATAATGAAAACAACGCACCTTATATAAGAAATAAACACAACTTCTAAGTACCCTAGAGTCCCTATCAAGATGGAATTCTATCCTCAACTAAAATAACATAAATAAATAAATAATACTGAATTATCAATACTCCCCCTCAAGTTGGTGCGAAGATATCCATCAAGCCCAACTTGCTCACTTGAAATTCGAACGGTTGCCTTAACAGGCCCTTGGTCAAAATATCTGCAACTTGTTGATTAGACGGAACAAAGGGAGTACATATAATTCCACCTTCTAGTTTCTCTTTGATGAAGTGCCTATCAATCTCAACATGTTTTGTCCGATCATGTAAGACCGGATTGTGGGCAATACTGATAGCAGCCTTGTTATCGCAGTATAGCTTCATCGGGAGACTTATTGGCCTTTTGAGTTCCTCTAAGACCCTTTGTAGCCAAAGAACCTCACATACTCCTTGAGCCATTGATCTAAACTCAGCTTCTGCACTGCTTCGAGTGACAACACTTTGCTTCTTGCTTCTCCATGTAACCAAGTTGCCCCAAAGAAACGTACAGTAGCCAGACGTAGACCGTCTATCAGTAACCGAGCCAGCCCAATCAGCATCGGTATACACCTCTATCCCTCTTTTATCGTTCTTCTTGAAGAACAGACCTTTCCCTAGGGAGCCTTTGAGGTAACGAAGAATACGGTACACAGCTTCTAAATGCTCTTCACATGGTGAGTGCATGAACTGACTAACCATGCTCACAGCGAAAGCAATGTCAGGACGTGTATGAGACAAGTAGATTAGTTTCCCAACTAACCTCTGGTATCTCCCTGTTTCGACTGGAACACCATCTTTAACATCTCCTAGCTTGGTACCCAGTTCTATGGGAGTATCCGATGGCTTACACCCACTCATCCCAGTTTTTGACAGCAGATCCAAAATATATTTCCGTTGTGATACTACAATCCCACTTTTTGAACGGGCCACCTCCATTCCAAGGAAGTATCGTAGGTCACCGAGATCCTTAATCTCAAATTCTCTAGCAAGATTTCGCTTCAGTTGATTCATTTCTTCAACATCATCCCCTGTCAAAATCATATCATCCACATAAACAATGAGAACAGAAAGTTCGTTTCTTGTGGACGTCTTAGTGAAGAGAGTATGATCAGACTGCCCTTGATTATACCCTTGGCCCTTGAGGAACTTCGTTAATCTTTCGAACCATGCTCTAGGGGATTGTTTAAGGCCATACAAAGACCTCTTTAGCTTGCAAATTTTTGTCCCAAATTTCTCAGTAAAACCAGGTGGAGGTTCCATATATACTTCCTCTTCTAGGTTTCCATTCAAGAAGGCATTCTTCACATCTAACTGATTCAGAGGCCAGTCCAAGTTAGCTGCAACTGATAAGAGAACCCGAACTGTATTTAATTTTGCCACTGGAGAAAAAGTTTCAGAGTAGTCGACTCCATACGTTTGAGTGAAGCCTTTAGCCACCAGACGAGCCTTGTACCGTTCCACTAACCCATCTGAGTTATACTTCACAGTGAATACCCATTTACAACCAACAACTGTCTTTCCTTCTGGAAGCTTTACTTTCTCCCAAGTAGCATTCTTCTCCAGCGCTCTCATCTCCTCATACACCGCTTCTCTCCACTCCGGAACATTTAGAGCATCCTGAATATTGTTAGGAATAACCACATTCGACACACGAGAGATAAATGCAGAATAGGAGGGTGAGATATTTTTATATGACACAAAGTTCGAAATGGGATATTTAGGAGATTTCGTACACGCTCTGACTCCTTTTCTAAGAGCAATAGGGAGATCAAGTTGATCAAACTGAGTTGACTCGATATTAGCTTGAGAACTACCTTCAGGTATCTTGGAAGTGTCATCGTGAGTATCATGATCCACCTCCAGGTTGGATTCTTGGGGTTCCAGAGGGATGGTTTCTTTTCTTCCTTGTTCTGGATTTTTTCTAGAATAAACAAGACCTTTATATCATTTTTCACACATCTCTGGTCCATCAGTAGTCAGATTTTGGGATGACACTAACCCTGGTTGTTCACCATTACCAACACAAGTATCTTTAATATTTAATTCATTTGTTTTCCCAGATTGTGTGTTAAAATAATCAGGTACTTGTTCATACAAAACATCAACGACTGAATTATCAAAAACGCAACCACCATCTTCACTCGTGCTCTCCCCCTGAAGATGGGAGTTGTAAAAGGATCGCCCTTCGAAGAAGGTAACATCCATAGAAATGTATAATTTCTTGGAAATCGGATCAAAACATTTATATCCTTTCTGATTCGTAGGATAGCCTACAAAAATACATTTGTGTGCCTTTGGATCAAGTTTAGAATTTTTTGGGTCATGATTATGAACAAAGGCAACACTTCCAAATATTCTTAAGGGAATATCCCCTAATAACCGAGTGTTGGGAAATAGATCAGAAAGCAATTTTATAGGGGCTTTAAATTTCAAAGTTCGTGTTGGAAGCCGATTAATAAGGTAAGTAGCAGTTAAAATAGCATCTCCCCAAAGGTATTTTGGAACTTTAGTTTGAAAAATTAGAGCACGAGCAACTTCAAGTAGATGTCTATTTTTCCTTTCGGCAACTCCATTCTGTTGAGGAGTATAATTACAAGAACTTTGATGAATTATCCCATTTTTGACGAAAAAATCCCCTAACATCTTATTAAAAAATTCCTTCCCATTATCACTTCGAAAAATTTGAATTTTGGTTTGAAACTGTGTGTGTATCATGGTGTAAAAGTTTTGAAACACACTCACAACTTCTGATTTTTCTTTTAAAAGAAAGACCCAACATACTCTAGTGTGGTCATCAATGAAAGTTACAAACCAACGTTTACCAGACCAAGTGGGCACTCTAGAGGGACCCCAAACATCACTGTGAATCAAGGTGAAAGGTTGTGATTTCTTATATGGTTGAGACGGAAAGACCGTCCGTTGATGTTTTGCTAATTCACAAGATTCACACCGAAATTTAAGCAAATTTTTATTCATTAATAACTTGGGAAACAAATGCTTTAAATACTGAAAGTTTGGATGTCCTAACCTATAATGCCATAGCAAAATCTGACTATCACTAGAAACAGAAATAGAATTAAAACAAGTCTGCTGGTCTTGCCTTCCAGAAGTAGACCCATTATTGAAGAAGTAGAGACCCCCATCCTGTTTAGCAACCCCAATCTTCTTCCCTGAATTTGAATCCTGAAATTCACAATGAGAAGACCAAAAGTTAACTTGACAATTGAGATCAAGAGCTAATTTGCTGACAGATATAAGATTATACGATAGATTAGGGACATGACTTATAACCCGGGTCATTAGATGATGGTGGTACAACCTCACCATTTACATAACCTAATTTTCTTTTGCCGTCAATAAACAACTTCATTGATTGTGCCCATTCAAGGTAGTTTCTTCCGTTCAATTTGTGACTGATATTTGCCACAGGATTTTCACTCACCGAATAAATAGAAGCAAATTGCGACATAGAATCCGTGAATGTAGACGACGGGCTTGTGGTGGAACCATTAGACGAATCTGTGAGACCCGGAGTAGTAGCACCCACCATAGCAAGTTTATAGTTCATATTTTAAGATAATCAAACTGACCAAACCAAAAATAGGGACTGAATAGTACCAGATGGGCAAAACTCGTACGGAACAGTAACCGTACGGAATAGTAACAGTAACCAAACCTCGGCCAGAATAACGAGCGGAATAGTGAGACGACCGGGTCTGGAAAGTTTGGTGATGAACGGAGAAGCCACGCGCTGTCACGCGCGGGGAAGGTCGTCGGCGCGTGAGATCCACGCGCGGGGAGATGCGGCGCGTGTAGGCGCGTGTAATGTCATTTTCCGGCGTTTCTTTCACGGTTCGATTCGTCGGAAGATTCCGACCAAGACTGCGTGGTTGGTTTCGGGAATGGCCACGCGTTACGCACGCTAATGAGCAGCGTCTAGGGTTCTAGGGTTTTTTTTCTTTAGGCGAGGGTTAGTAATGGCGGCATCTAGGGTTTTTTCTAGGCTGCGGAGGGACTGCCTAACCTACCTCTGATACCATGATAATTTAGAGAGAATGATTATATTATTCCATGATAACAAATAATGAAAACAACGCACCTTATATAGGAAATAAACACAACTTCTAATTACCCTAGAGTCCCTATCAAGATGAAATTCTATCCTCAACTAAAATAACATAAATAAATAAATAATACTGAATTATCAATACTTAAGCTTTTGGGAGAGATGATTACTAACATGGTATTAGAGCTTGGTTTTCTGGGAGGTCCAAGGTTCAAGCCTTGGCACCTCCATCCCCCATTTGTTAATCCGAAATTCGAAATATGTCTGCTCTCCTCATGCGAGTATGGGGTTGCACGTGACTTGCACGTGAGGGAGGATGTTAAGCATGATATTTATTATGGTTCCTTCTCCAAATAGCTTAAGCTTTTGGGAGAGATGGTTACTAATACTCTTGATTCAACTTTATCTGACAAAATTTGAAGTAATGAACTTTTGTTGAGTTCAAGCATTAATAGGCTGAGAATTTTCTTGCTCTGTTTTGTAGATCATAATGCCAAGATTGGGTTGGAGGTGGTTGCTTGCACTATCTACCGTACCAGCTTTTGCAGCACTTCTCTTTTATGGCATTACACACGAGTCTCCAAGGTATCTATGTCTTAAAGGCCGAACAATTGATGCTTATAATGTTCTAAAAAGAGTGGCAGATGTCAACCAAAAAGAACTTCCTTCAGGCAAGCTTCTTTCTGAACAGATGCATAGTTCAGATGAAGGATTTTCTCCACCGGAAAATACCCATTTACTCTCTTCAACAAGGATCAAAGCTGTGGCTTCTAAGACTGGCTTTTTTTCGACCGCACTACTGCTTTTCTCAACAAAATTAATAAGAACCACCGTTCTTCTGTGGGTTGTATTCTTTGGAAATTCATTTGCATATTATGGCATTATATTACTCACTTCGGAGTTGAGCAGCGGGGGAAGTAAATGTAGTCCATTTTCTTTGCATTCAGATGATTCCAGGGATGCCAGCTACAGAGATGTATTTGTTACTAGTCTGGCAGGTACAGTGTGTACATATACACATAAAATCTCTATGAAGGGCGCCCTTAAGTTTTGACAAAACTAAGGACCTCTCTTTTCAGGGGGGTGAATGATTGATTTTTTTATTTTATTTTTTTTTAATCAAATTTGATGGAGATGATGTCAATGCATCTCCGCCAAAATTCATCAAAAAGTTCAATTTGGAAGTGTGTGAAATGCAAAATGGATATCTATTATACTAACTGTGAGATGCACTTGGAGTTCATTTTGGTGTGCACCATAATTATTAAAATACCCTAATTTTGTGTAGAAAAAGAAACCATGCTTAAATTGGGATTTGAACCCATATTATATGGACAAAAATAAATCTTACCACTCAACCAGCTCCATCATACGATTTTAAAATGTATTCCAAATATACGCTCTATAAAAAAATACAAAGTATAATATTGCACAGGCAATGAGCGTGCCTTGGTTCTAGTATGTGGTTTTTCAGCCATAAAAATCTTTGATGGTATGAAACGCTTACCTTTTTCTTGGTATGAAATTCGGCGGAGATGGAGATCATCCCCGCCAAATTTCATCAAAACAGTAAACCTTTTAGGCTTCCAAAATTGGAGGTGCGAACTGCTCAACTTAAGCGCTCCATCCACAGATTCAGACTGATATATATATATAAGTTTGTTCTGTAACGTGATCAATGCTATTTTGATTTGTGTTATATATGTTATTCAAATTTGTGGCTTATCTGCTTATTGTTTTTCCTCCCTCCCTTTTCAGAACTTCCTGGGCTTGTTTTATCAGCAGTTATTGTGGACAGAATTGGTCGAAAACTTTCTTTGGAAATCATGTTTATGCTTGCCTGCATTTTCCTGCTACCCCTAGTTTTCCACCAGCATGAGATTTTAACTACGGGTCTATTATTTGGAGCCCGTATGTTCGTCATTGGAACGTTCACTGTTGCCGGTATTTATGCTCCAGAGGTAAATGCTGAATATTTACTTATCTAAAAAAGGCTCTCTTTAATTCCTTATAAGTATCGAATCTTTACTTACTACCTCTTCTTTTTGTACTTCCTCTCACTTCTAGCTTCTTTATAGATACAAAATTTGAAAATTGATTACTCTTTAGGAATCAAGAATCTGATCGTACCTTTTAGATATGACATTTGATGGTATTAATGTGGAGAGTGTTCCGCTGGACTGAAGGCCCATTCATGAAATATGAATCTAGTTTTAGCATTTATTTTTTTTTAATTTTTTTTTTGATCAGAAAAGAGATTTATATTGAGAAAAAAATCAATACAAGCAAAGGACTGATGGTTTACAAGAAGTCGACCAAAAGTCCCAAGGAAAAAGAAAGCACAAAAAAATCAACAATCACAAAACATGGAGATAAAGAAATAATCAGAAAAACGAACAACAAAAAGACTCCCCACAAAAACCCGGGCCCAAGTTACGGACAATCTTTCAAACCACAGCTGCGGACCAATCCCTCCTTAGATCATCAAGAGATAACGAACTGAACAAATTGGACGTGTAGGCCCAAAGAGATGCGTATGATTTAACCCTCTCCCAGACTTCATCGACGAGTTCTGATTTGCCTTCGAATATTCTTCTATTTCTTTCCCCCCAAATACACCATAAAATAGCCATAGAGCATGACCTCCATAAAATTTTATTCTTCTTCTTGTTGCCTCTAAAGCTCCATCCAATTAATAAAAGATCAAACCACGACTTAGGAAACACAGAGATAATACCCAAATCTCTACGAAGAATTCCAAATAGAATGAACAAAAGGGCAGTGAACAAGTAAATGATCAATCGACTCGCCATTGCGTTTGCACATTACACACCATGATGGAGATAAAACCATATAGGGCTTTTTAATTTGAAGTATATCATTCGTATTGACTTTTCTCCGTGCAGCCAACCAAGCTAGGACTTTCACCTTAGAAGGGATACCCACCTTCCAAATCGAATTATAAATTGCAAAGGAGCTGTCATTAGAAGAGGAAGTTAATATCTCAAAATATGACTTTGTTGAAAACAGCCCAGACTTCTCTCCCACCCAAATTCTGCAATCTGCTTCAAGGCTACCCAAAAATTCGTTCTCCACCATATTTATAAGCCTTAAAAAATCGTTAGTCTCCCTGTCATTAAAGTTCCTACGAAAATTGAGATTCCAATTAGTTGCAGATCCTGATTCCCTTGCCAAACATGAAGCAATAGATGAATTGGGATGACTTGATAATCTGTGAAGGCGAGGAAATAGAGAGGCTGGAGACTCATTCCTCACCCAAAAATCAGACCAGAATTTAATTCGTTCTCCATTTCCCACCTTGAGACGAGTGAATTTAACAAAGTTTTCAATATTCGCGGATATAGCTTTCCAAGGATTTCGATGCGAACTTTTTACCACTACATTAGAATCCCAACCATTTTTTTGGAGACCGTATTTACTTCTGATAATTGCACACCAAAGTGAATCTTGTTCAATAGGGAACCTCCAAATCCATTTGCCAAGAAGAGCTTCATTCCTTTTTAAAATGTTGCCGATGCCCAACCCTCCATGTCTTTTGCTCAAACACACCTTCTCCCAATTCACCAAATGATCTGCCCTCTCTTTATCATAGCCTTCCCAAAGAAAGTTCCTCATCATTTTCTCAAGTACTTTAGCAACTGCCACAGGGATTTTGAAAAGAGAAAGGTAATATATGGGAATGCTTTCAAGGACCGATTGTATCGATGTTAATCTACCATCTCTAGATAAGCAGCCCTTAAACCATCCATCAAGCCGTTTACCCACCTTTTCAATCACGGGACTCCAAAAACCTACTCTTCTAGGATTATCACCCAATGGCAGGCCTAGATACGATAAGGGCCATTCACCCACCACGCGACCAAGACTTCTCCCCAAATGGAATACCTCAATTTCACTCACATTAATACCAACAATCACACTCTTGTCCAGATTAATTTTCAAACCTGAAGTATATCCAAAAATGTCCAGAATCCCCATAAGATTTGCCAATTTCTCCTCATCATTTGATAGAAAAAAAATTGTATCATCAGCGAATTGTAAATGTGACAAACTAACCTCTTCCCGGCCGATGCAAAAACCCTCCACTAACTCTTTTTCTTTGGCTTTTTCAATCAATCGATGGAGTACATCCACTACTAGCACAAAAAGAAACGATGATAATGGATCCCCTTGTCTGAGCCCACGGGATGCCTTAAAAATTTCTCTAGGTCTCCCATTAAGTATTACCGAGAAATTGGCCGAAGCTAAACAACCATTGATCCATCTCCATATTGGCCCAAACCCTTTCTTTTCAAATACATGATCTACAAAGTTCCATTCCACGTGATCAAACGCTTTTTCAAAGTCAATTTTGAGAACAACCCCTTCCTTTTTCTTCTCACGGTATTCCTCCACTCCTTCGTTAGCCACCAAGACTAAATCAAAAATTTGTCTCCCTTTCACGAAAGCTCCTTGGGACTTCCCAACCGTATCACTCAAAACTTCTCTCAACCTCAAGGACAAGACCTTAGTCAAAATCTTATAGAGACTAGTAACAAGACTAATAGGTCTAAAATCTTTAAGTTTAAGAGAAGCCGCCTTCTTAGGAATAAGACAAATATAAGTAGAGTTTGTACTCGCATTCACAACACCATTCTCAAAGAACTCCTTGAAAAATCCCATTACATCTCCCTTAATCACTTCCCATCCCTTTTTAAACAACTCGATAGTATAGCCGTCTGGACCCGGCGCCTTGTCTCCCTCACATTCATCAATTGCTTTCTTGATTTCACTTTCCTCAAAAGGTCTTTCTAACCATTTACTACTTTCTTCACTGATAGGCGCCTAATCAATGCCTTCGAACCCCATACACGGACCCTCCTTCTTAGTATATAGAGATTTGAAGAAATTAATTATTTCCCTCTCTATATCGCTTTCTTCCTCAACAATCGAACCATCATCTTTTTCCAATTTACAAATAAGCTTGTTCACCTTCCTTTGGTTTGCAATTCGATGGAATAATTCAGAATTTGCATCCCATTCAATGGCCCCTTTCACCTTTGATTTTTGGAACCATGAGATTTCTTCCTTCAGTAATACCTCATCAAGTTCCGTCCTTAAATTACCCCTTTCCACAATCAACTCCTCTGGTAACGTATCTCTTGTACTCAACTCCTCGATCTCCTGAATTCTTCTCAAAATCAGCCCTTTACGAATACGCAAATCTCCAAAAACATCTTTATTCCATCTCTTAATATTGTGCTTGACAAGAGCTAACTTCTTCATAAATTTATATCCCTACCACCTTACACTCCTCCCACCACTTTTTAAAATTACTCAAGAACTCCTTATGTTGTAGCCACATGTTTTCAAAGCGAAAGGGAGTCGGACCCCATTTAATAGGGCTTGAATCGAGAATCAAAGGGAAATGATCCGACACAACTCTAATAAGAGCCTCTTGCCTAGCCAAAGAGAATGCCTCCCAATTATTTGAAAAAAGAAATCTGTCTAACTGAGACTGAGCATTGCCATTTGACCATGTGTAGTTTACATTGATTTCTGGATCATTCGCCTTTGCTTCCCTTTCTTAACCTTCCGCTTCCTTCTAATAAACTTATCAAATTTTCTGACTTTCTTCATACTTTTCCACTTCGCTATCCCTAATCTTTTTTCCCTGATGGATAACGAGTAACATTAAAGTCGCCACCAATACAGCATTTGTCCCCGCATAATCCGTACAGGCTTGAGAGTTCTTCCCAAAAAGCATTCCTTTCTCTGTATCTACAAGGACCATATACCCCCGTTAACCACCAAGAATCTCCATTTCGTGATTTCAAGTTTAGTGAGAGCGTATAACCTCCCTTCACGCAATCCTCCACTGATATAACTCTCACATCCCAGATAATCAAAATACCACCCGATTTTCCTTCAGAAGGAACAAAGGCCCAATCTTTAAATCTCGCTCCCCATACTGACCCAACAACTGCCCAATTAATCTCCTCCTTTTTTGTTTCCTGCAAAATGAGTACATCCTGTCTCTCTGCAGTCTGCCCAATGGCCCCTTTAGCATTTATTTTATGTTAGAGAAAGGCTATGTGGACAAAAAAATGTCCCAAAAGTTGTAGGCCTAATGCATTTCAACCATACATCTGTACTATAATTTTGGGGAGAGAGTGATGTGTGGTTGATATGCATTGAAACTTGCTCTTGGGGTGGGTGTGTGTGTGTTTTTTTTTGTGGGGGGTTGGGGGGCTAACTCTTAGTTTCCTCTTGGAAGTTTTCAGCTATGCCTTTGTGTTGCATATGACATTGAGAGTTGTTATTTTGTAGTCATGCTATTACTTTTTTGTTTCCTCATTTTCTTTTCATACCTTTGATTTTTACTATGAGTAAAGTTGAAGAATTCATTTAAAATGATAACTGTTTCCTTGGCATTTTGGAAAAAACGAGTTTACTGCATTTCTTCTTCGCGCTGAATTTGAAGTCCGAATGTAATAATTTTATTTTGATAACAAGTTGGAATAATGCTAGGAAAAACAATTGATTTTGTGAGAAGTTGGAAAATGAGTTGAGTGATGTGGTGAGATGTTCTTGCCTTTTCTCATGGAATAAATTTTTTTTGGGTGGTGAGGAAGAAAAAATTTCCATGAAAAATATGGAAGATGGAGAACATCTACTCATCCAATAGCACTCATCCCATCTTCTAACTTCTTATAAAAAGCAATTGTTTTTCTAATCATTTTTCAACTTCGTTATTGTTGTCTATGAGAAGAAGAGAAATTATATTCATCTTATTAAAGAGAAGATTACCCACTTATATACATGAGACTCCTACACAGATAAGGAAACTACTACTAATTAGGATTCCTAAATTATCTACTTTCCTAATACAATATTTACAACTTATAACACTCCCCCTCAAGCTGGAGCATAGATATTGATCATGCCCAGCTTGTTACAAAGATAATCAACGCGAACCCCGTTTAAGGCTTTCGTGAAGAGATCACCCAATTGCTCTCCAGTCTTCACATATCCTGTGGAAATTAAGCCTTGCTGGATCTTTTCGCGGACAAAATGGCAATCGAGTTCAATATGTTTCGTTCGTTCATGAAACACGGGATTAGACGCAATATGTATGGCAGCTTGATTATCACACCACAATTTAGCCGGTACCGAAGTCTTAATCCCTACTTCATTTAAGAGCTGACATATCCACATTATTTCACACACAGACTGGGCCATAGCTCTATATTCTGATTCTGCACTGGATCGTGCCACAACATTTTGCTTCTTACTTTTCCATGAGACCAAATTTCCGCCAACAAAGATACAATAGCCTGATGTGGACTTTCTATCCACCTTGGAACCTGCCCAATCTGCATCTGAAAAACCTTCAATACGAGTGTGTCCATGATTGGCGTATAAGATACCACGTCCAGGTGCTCCTTTTAGGTAACACAAAATTTGTTCTAACACTTCCCAATGATGAATTGTTGGGGACGACATAAACTGGCTCATCACACTGACAGAATACGCAATATCCGGGCGAGTCACTGTAAGATAGTTCAACTTCCCCACCAATCTTCTATATTTCTCAGGATCCTCAAATAGTGGACCATCTTTTGTCAACTGTACATTAGGAATCATCGGAGTACTACACGGCTTTGCCCCCAATTTCCCTGTCTCAGCTAATAAGTCAAGAACATATTTCCTCTGAGATAGAAAAATACCCTTTTTACTCCTTGTGACTTCGACACCCAAAAAATATTTTAGCATCCCTAAGTCCTTTGTATGAAACTGAGCATGAAGGAAGGACTTAAGAGAAGAGATTCCCATAGTATTACTCCCAGTAATGACAATGTCATCTACGTACACAACCAACAAAATGATGCCTGCTTCAGATTGTTTGTAGAACACAGAGTGGTCAGACTTACTTTTCGCCATGCCAAACGTCTCAATAGCCTGACTAAATTTTCCAAACCAAGCACGAGGACTTTGTTTCAAGCCATACAAAGATTTACGAAGATGACAGACTTTCCCATACTCCCCCTGAGCAACAAACCCAGGAGGTTGCTCCATATAGACCTCCTCCTGAAGATCACCATGAAGAAAAGCATTCTTTATGTCTAGCTGATGCAGAGGCCAATGATGAGTAGCTGCCAAAGATATAAACAGCCTGACAGATGTTAATTTAGCAACAGGAGAAAAAGTATCAGAATAATCAACGCCATATGTCTGAGCATAACCCTTAGCAACGAGGCGGGCTTTTAAACGAGCAACAGACCCATCAGGATTAACCTTGACGGTAAACACCCATTTGCATCCGATAGCCTGTTTCCCTGCAGGTAAAGTGACCAAGTCCCATGTACCATTCTTGTCTAAAGCATCCATTTCCTCTATCATTGCATTACGCCATCCAGGATGTGATATAGCCTCATTAACAGTTTTAGGAACATATATAGAATCAAGAGATGCAATGAATGAATAAGACGAATGGGATAGGTGATCATAAGAGACACAAGACGAAACAGGATAAGTACACTGGCGTTTACCTTTGCGTAAAGCAATAGGAAGATCATTACTCGTCACGGAATCTGATGATGAAGAAGAAGCTGGTGGAGGACATGAATCAGCAGGCCGGCGTCTGGAGTAGACTTGATGGATGGGAGGTCTGACTGGCGCTGGTTCAGCAACGGGTTCAGGGAACGTGATCGTATATACTAACAAATCATCATCCTCCCCCTGACTGTTGGAAGTGGAAGAAGGAAAATATGGTGTTTCTTCCATGAAGGTAACATCAGCTGAAACAAGGTACTTGTTCAAACTAGGGCAATAACATCTGTATCCTTTCTGAAGACGAGAATACCCAAGAAAAACACACTTCAATGACTTGGGATCTAACTTAGTAACCTGTGGACGGACATCTCGAACAAAGCAAATACTACCAAATATTCTGGGTTCAATAGGAAACAATGATTTATTTGGAAAGAGAACACTGTAAGGAGTCTCACCATGAAGAACAAATGAGGGCATTCGATTAATGAGAAAGCATGCTGTGGAAACTGCATCAGCCCAAAATGGTTTTGGAACATTCATTTGGAATAATAGGGCTGGCTCTTACAGTTTCAAGAAGATGTCTGTTCTTCCGTTCTGCCACTCCATTTTGGGATGGAGTATCAACACAAGAAGTTTGATGAAGGATACCGTTCTGAATCATGTAAGTCTGAAAAGATGGAGATAAATATTCTTTGGCATTATCACTGCGCGCAATATATGGACAGAAGTAGCAAATTGAGTTTTAATTTCAGCACAAAACGCACAAAAATGAGAAAACAATTCAGAACGACTTTTCATTAAATATAACCAAGTTGTACGAGAATAATCATCAACAAAAGTAACAAAATACTTGAACCCAGTTTTTGACATAACAGGACATGGACCCCAAACATCAGAGTGAACTAATTCAAACGGAGCACTCGCTCTCTTATTGACTCTCGGACTAAGACTACTACGGTGATGTTTGGCAAATTGACACGACTCACAATCTAATGAGGACACCTTATTAAACTGAGGACACAACTCCTTAAGCAGAGGAAGAGAAGGGTGACCGAGCCTACAATGAGCCTTGAAAGCAGATGTGACACCCGAACATGCAACGGATTTAGGTATCGATGTGTCAAGGATGTAGAGGCCGCCCGATTCATGTCCTTTACCAATAATCTTCTTCTTCGTCATAAGATCCTGAAACAAGCAATAATCAGGAAAGAATGAGATGCAACAATTAAGTTTACGAGTAAGCTGGCTTACAGAAATTAGATTAAAGGACAATTGAGGTAAATGGAGAACATATGATAAGGGAAGCACAGGGGTTGGGGTGATTGTTCCAGATCCCAGAACGGAAGAAGATGTTCCATCTGCTAAAGTAACACTAGAAGGGGATATATGTGACTGAAAGGTAGAAAAGAGGCTAGAATTACCTGTCATATGATCTGTAGCACCAGAATCAATGACCCATTTGGATGATGAGGAAACAAGGCATGTATTTGGTTTACCTGAATTAGCAATTGCAGTGACAGAGGTGACTGGAGTGGATGAAGACTTTAGAGAGTCTTGATACTTAGAGTACTTGGCAAACTCATCTGCAGGGATAAGGACTGAGTTTTCAGCTATATCAGTGGTAGATGCCATGTGGGCTGAGTGAGCTCTCTGAGTCCTGTACCGAAGCTTCCTACAATCCCGCTTTAAATGCCCTGGATTATGACAGTAATGACATACAATCCCTCCGGAGCCTTGTCCCCGAGTCACACTTGCTCCCGAATCATGTGCGCGAGTATTAAAATTGTTACTGTTCGATCCTCCTCCTTGATTGCCTCCCCGATATTGTAACCGCCCAAGTTCAGACTCAGTATTTTTACTAACCAGAGCACTATTGAACGGAACAAGTGGATTCTGAACTGGAGAAACCCCCTCGGTGCGAAGAACTCTGCTATACACTTCCTGTAAGGAAGAAATCTCAGGACTAGAGAGAATCTGGTTCTTAGCAGTTTCAAATTCGGCCGGAAGACCAGCTAAAAAACTCATGATAGCCATCTGCTCTCTCTGACTCTGCTGAACTTTGACATCAGAGCTATACGGCAATAGCATATTAAGTTCTTCATACGTTTTCTTAAAATCCATAAAGTAACTCATAATGGACCTGTCCTGTTTTTCTGTACGGTAGAAGGCTTTGCATACATCATAAATACGAGAAATATTCCCTTTCCCAGAGTATAGAAAATCCAAATAATCCATTAGCTCTCCTTAACCAATTCACAATGGTTAATCAAACTAATCACAGAACTATCAATCGAATTTCGAATTTGTAAGAATAACCGGGCATCCTCCCTTAGCCACGTCTGTTTCGACTCATCTGAAGGTGGATCACTAGTCATGTGATCATCCTTATCGATACTACGCAAATAAATTCGAATGGTTTTACTCCAATCAAGATAGTTGAAACCATTAAGTTTATGTTCAGTGATTTTTGACATTACAGAAACCACATCGGTAACGACTGCTGCCTTCGTATCTGACATTCTCAAATAATTGTCTAGCAAGAACTGAAATTATTACTTAAGTAGCAGGCCACAAAACAGCGCACGAACTACGAAAACAGCGCACAAGCCAGGAAACAAAACAACCACAACACAGCACATAAACCAGGAAAACAGAACAGTGCAGCCAAAAACAGAGCAGTGGACAATAGCAGGAAAAACAGAGCAATGCCAAAATTCGAATTTAAGACAAACAGTACCGAATCGTAAGCCAAAGGCAGGAAGCAATCCAAACAGATCACAGATCTGTGATGTAGGGAACAAGACGAAGCTACTGAAATTCGAACGGAGATTTTCCGATGAGCGACGCACCCTCACGCGCCGGCGCGTGGGGTCGGAGGCGAAAGTGCAGGTGGCGCGTGAAGCCCACTCTCTGGGTATCTGACCACCGGACTTCGGGGGGTGGCTGATCGGCGGTCCGGCGTTTCTCCTACGCCGGAGGTGTCAACAAAAGAAGGCCTAGAGATGGTGAACTGAAATCGTAACTCACGAAACCATAGAGCCCTAACTTGCTTTGACTGCTTAAGAAACCCTTAGCCAGTCATTAACTGGCAGAAGAACAAAAAACCCTAGCTCGCTCTGATACCATGTTGTCTATGAGAAGAAGAGAAATTATATTCATCTTATTAAAGAGATTACCTTAATCTAATTAAAAGATTACCCACTATATATACATGAGACTCCTACACAGATAAGGAAACTACTACTAATTAGGATTCCTAAATTATCTACTTTCCTAATACAATATTTACAACTTATAACAGTTATCAAACGGACCCTAAAACTATGTTCTCATGCTGAATTGTTTTTTCGGTTTTCCATGGAATCAAATTCTTTGGACGTCGTGTACATGAAAAGTAGGGAGAAGTGTCCCAAATCACTCCTATGTTTTCCAGCTTCTCATAAAACTTAATCGTTTTTCTAATAATTTTCCAACTTTGCAATCAAAAGGACCCTATATGTTTTTGAAGTACATGATAATATTATGTGCATTTTCTTCATAATTTTATATAAGCAAAAGGTTCTCGGATGGTCGTTAGCCTCATAATACTCCCTTTGTCCCAAACTACGAATTCACTTTGACTTTCACCTGTTTGTAAGTATTGCTTTAACAAACTAAACAATGGTTGAGTACACAACTTGTTTGGTATCATGAAATTTGTTACATGTATTATGTCCTAAAATGGAAAATGGACTCTTAATTTGGGATATCCCTTAAAAGAATAGTGGACTCTTAACTGAACAGACTAATTTAGAAAGACATCCACACTTTTTACCTTTTGAAATCTGAACTGTATCAGGTTCCTGGACAAAAGTTCCATTCGAGATCTGGGCAGGAATATTATCTTCATCTGGTTGGATACAACTAATAAACTCAAATAGAAAGAGCTGGGTTGTGTAACTTTATTAGAAAATGAAATACTATTTTGAATCTAGGAAATCATTTCTATTTTGATCATTTATTTTATCTTTTAATTGTATGGCATCTGTAAAAAACAATCAGCACCTAATTCTTGGCACAACCTGTTTGCATTTTCTTTAGTTCCATTATGCATTGATGTTTTTATTTTCATCTTTTCTCTCTGCGTAGATATATCCAACGTCCGTGAGGACAACTGGGGTTGGAGTAGCAAGCGCTGTGGGAAGAATTGGGGGCATGTTATCTCCTCTCGTTGCTGTAAGCTTGGTGACCGGTTGCCATCAAGCGGCCGCCATTATCCTATTCGTGGTTGTGATGATTCTTTCCGGTCTCTCTGTTATCTTCCTACCCTTTGAAACCAAGGGCTGCGAATTGGCCAATACCATCTCTGTATCTAATTGATCCACAAAATTCATGCTCCTCCTCCTCAATATTGTAGTATTAGTAGTTGGACCGGGCATTTTATGTCCGAAAAATTCATTCTCGTCAATACTGTGGGTAGTAGTATGACCGGACATTTTACATCCGGAAAATTCATTCTCGTCAATACTGTGAGTAGTAGTCGGACCGGGCATTTTATATCCGAAAAATTCATTCTCGTCAATACTGTGAATAGTAGAAGGACCGAGCATTTTATAAACAATTCTAATGCAGGTCGCTTCTGGAACGGACCGGTTGTATATGCATATGTACTATATGTACACTTATGTATGTAGATATGTAAATCTAATTGTTTATTATAATTATTATTATTTTTATGTATGCGTATGTATACACAAATACAGTTTATGGTATTGAATATTGAATTTTATTGTCAAAATGATAGGGCTTTATATTTTTAGTAGCTATATTGGATTATTTACACTACACGGTCTGGGCTTTGGAATCGGGCCGGTCCTGGGTTTCATTTGGGCTGGGTTTGGGCCATTTTATTTCTTGGATTGGGTTCGGTGATGGTTAGGTCGTTGATATATACTTGTTTCAGTTACAAAATTTGCATTATTTGTGCAAACTATTTTTGTTTTGATACACATGATGGGAATATCGAGGTGTTTGATCGGGGGGAGAAGATTTGAACTTGGGGTGCCAATATGAATCGTACAATCATTACTCAATTGGATAATCCCCTAGATGTAAATATTTGTGCAAACATATTTTTGCAAATTATGGCAATACTTGTCGGATACACGAATTAATTTTATTTTAAAAATAATACAAAACAAGATTAAAATAGGAAATACAATGTTTGGGGTTAAAATAGGAAATTTCTAGTGTGGTCTCCTAAGTAAAGACTACGCTTGTAGAATTTATTATGTGACAAAGAAAACTCTAAGGAAAGTAGTGTTGCCTAGTTTTCATTATAATTTTTCTTGGTGACCTACATGGAAGGACCTTTTTTTATTTTTTATTTTTTGTTTTGTCTTCACAAAATGCTTTTATGACAAATTAAACGTGGGACTAATTCCGCTTGTAAAACCTAGTCTGCTATAAGGGAATAAGCACTTGTGGAAAATTGAGGACTTTATTGTAGTACATATCTTTTACTATATATTGCTAAGAGGTGAGAATTTTTGTATCATATGCATTTGAAAAATTACAAAATTACTCTGCATACTTTAGCAATAAAATAATGCTTGAACATGTGTTATCACCACTTGATCAAATGCCCTTAAATGTGTACTTTAAAATCTACACAATTTAAGAAAATTTTAGGTTCTGTTTGATTGTAAGCTGGAAAAAGAAAATAAATTGAGTTAGTTTTGGTAAAAAAATGGAAAATAAGTTAAGTGATAGAGGTGATATCCTCTTGATTTTTAAGTTTTTCCATGAAAAAATTTTCTTTGTTTGATGGTGAGTAAAAATTTTCCACAAAAAATATTGAAGGATGGATGTTATATACTCATAAAATGAGTAACATCTCTCATCTTATTTTCTATCTTTTCACACAAACTATCTAAGTTTATTTTCATTTTTCATCTTTGCAATCAAACGGAGCCTTAGCTTTTATAAGATACGCAAGTCTATTGAGTATGTGGACTTTGATGTGGTTGGGAAGACACCTACTTGTGTCTTGGAAAGATAAGATCTCCGGTGAGAGATTTGAGGTGTGTTTTTGTTATTTGTATGAAAGGTTTTAGTTAGACATCCTTTTTCCATTTTTTTTTAAGAAAATTATGTTTTCGTTATTTGTACGAAAATGTTTCAGTTAGACATCCTTTTCCCATTTTTTTTAAGAAAATCATAAATTTTAAATTTGAAAACACCAAATATTTGGCATCATGAAATTTATTTATTTTTATTGAAATTAAATCTTTAATTTACCTTTCTTATTGAACCAATAATATATTTATATTTTATCAAAATAATGCGTACATAAGAAAAATGAAGTCCACATGCATCCCCACCTAGTATTGTTAATTTGGAAATTGGCTCCTCTTTCCCCTAATGCCTTCCATTTCATGAATAAAACGGATAAAAATTTTCACTAAACTTGGTAGAGATGATATCTATATTAAGTCAATCGTTTTCACAAAATTTTAACAATAAACACAAACCGAAAGTAGGTGTAATAAAATTTGATATATATATATATATTCATCATTATTTGTTGAAAATTTAGACGTTCGTCTTACTCATTTGTAAATTGAATTTTTACATGAAATTTTGTGAAGAAGATTTAAAAAAAAAAATGAATAAATGAATAATTTTGAGACGAGCCAACTCCATTAATTTGCGGCGTTTTTTCTTTCTTGAAAAAAAATGAGTGATCAACCGGTAACTCGATCACTTTGCCTTACAATTGATTGATTAATATCATGGCTTCTCAAAACACCAACCATCTACTGCATTCCTGCCCTTGTTTTTGTTGCTTTCTACACAAGAATAATATTAATGTAAGCACTAAACACTTTAGGGGGGTGTATTCAATTTAGATTTTAAAAGATTTTAATTGATTTTTTAAAATTTGTGGATTCTGTTAAGTCTATGGATTGTTTTAAATCTTTATAGAGTTTGACAGATTTTAATGCATGGATTCTTTTGGATTTATGCAGATTTTAATAAGTCTATGGATTTCTGCAGATTTCAATAAGTCCATGAATTTTTGCAGATTTCAATAAGTTCATTAAAAAAATAAAAAAGACAAAAGACAAACAATAAAATAAATTAATTCGAGTTTAAATAACATTACAAAAATGTAAAGACAATTAACGAAATATATTATAAAAATTCATACTGCACCTACAAAATTAGACTTGTCACCCCACTGGTATTTTTTTAATGAAATTGACGTGAATTGTTTTTAAAAATTTGAACAATAATTAGCGGTCTAACCATTTAAAATTATGTTAATGCGTGATAACCACATTGGTAAAAAATAGAATAAAGACTTTATAGTGATGAAGAAAAAATTATAATGCATTCATCACATAATAAAAAATTTGGATTTTGAGAGAGAGGGGGAGGGGGAATGGTGGAAAGAGAGAATGTTGAGTAAAGTTCTTAAATGAATTAGAAATCCATCTGAAATCTCTGGGTAAGTGAGAAGATTTCAAGATAGATTTTTATGTATAAAAAAGGCTTTACAATCCACCAAAATCCACCATTAATTAAAATCCTACTAAGTCATTAGACTTTTGAATACCATTGCTTTCTACACAAGAATAATATTAATGTAAGCACTAAACACTTTAATATATTAAATTATTACTTTCTCAGTTCATCGATTTATTTGATTTCTATCAAAATATTTTTTGATTTAAATAATAATGCCCCTTTTCGTCAACGCTGCAAATAGATTGGGCGCGCAATGGGTGGTGCTTTTCACCTTCATTTGCCGATGTTCAATCCGTCAACTCTTTGCCATGAAAAGGTCATAATTATACAGTTTCGGTCCAACAAAACAAACATCTTTTCTTGATAAATTCGGGAGTGAATATTCAATAAAAAATAACAACAAAATTCAGGCATTTCTAGTCTTGCCCACCAACTGTTTGATAAATTTTCTTATTTGGAGCAAGACTGACTGCTAAGATCTTACCTGGGTTGGCTTCTCTCTGCAGCAAAAAACAGCCCTCTTCTCAATTTGGTAATATTCTTTATTCTTCCCTTTCAGATCTTAAATTGCTAGTGAGTTTGAAATATGTATGTTCAACAGCTATCGAATGAATGTGCTAGGACTTCTGTTCATGTTTCATCTGATTTCCATTGTTTCACCTTTTGCATTTGTTCTTAACCCCTCCTGCGCGCATGTTTTCTTTCGTAGAATTTCGAGTATAAATTTTGACCTGCTGCAAAGGAAAGAGATCTTATTCAACCTTTCTTACATTGAATTTATGCGAACTTTTACCAATTTAAGATTTAATGGAATGGACAAAAACTTGAACAACACAAGGAGGGGAACTGTGAAAGAATCTCTCTCATGCAATTCGGATTCAGATTTCCAAGAGTTCCCTCCCTTTCACTGTCTATTTTGTAGATGAATACTTTTATATTTTTCTCCAACAAAATGTGAGTTTTCAACACTAGTAGTTGAATTTCAAAATTGGTTTTGCTTGTGATCTGTGCTGATTAGATAAATCTCGTAAATTGAGTGAAAATCGAAAGGATTGATATCTAAGGTTGCGGCATTTCCATTGCTTAGCATCTCGATGGATTTCGGATCGCCTAATTCAATAGCTCAAAAATAGGTACAACCCAAGGTCATCATTCCCCTTAGTTTGCACAACCAAAAAAAAAAAAGATTCTGAAGGTCTACAAGACTGCATGTGATTAACTAGACAAAGGGATAGTTTTCTGCTGGAATTACGCTTTAAATGCATCATTACACACTGGGCGCGAGAGGCTCTTAAATCTAAATTAAGGTCGTATTGAAAACCTTATTTCATCATCACCAAACTCTTCTGCTTTTTAATCATTCTTCCTTTCTAATGTTCACTAATTATCCTAAGTTTAGAGAATAAGCTTGATCACAGACTTCCTCGATGAAACCAGATAGATTAATAGAACACCGTCAGTTATACATATTTTAGTATCTCATTCCTTTTGATACTTTAACATTAAAAAACTTGGTGATGTATTGGTTAAGGTTGGTAAACTACTAACATATTTACTGGCAGTAATTAGGGCTAATAACTCCCCCTGTCTCATAATAAGAGCCTCACTTTCCTTTTGGGGCGTCTCAAATGAAGAGTCCCATTTCCATTTTGGGACTTGGGACATAATTGATGTACCATATCTCAGCCTAGTAATTAGGTTTTTTTTCTTAACAATCTATTATGTTGAAAAACAACGTTTTTCTTAAAAAAGTGCAAAGGTCAAAGTGGGACTCTTAATTTGAGTCAGAGGGAGTTATTAATTCTAATGCTTCAAAATTTTATGGATTTTATAATATTGCATTTATGCATTTTAATCATTGTTATTTGCCAGTGATTTTCCATGTTTTTTTATAAATGGAAGAGTATTTTGCACTAATGCAGCTGTAAGGAGGGTCTTGATCCAACTGAAGTAGTAACTCAGGTGTCTATTACATGGTGTAAAAAATCACAGCTTGAATTTGTTGGTCCAATTCTAAAGGTACATTTACTCC
Source organism: Lonicera japonica (assembly GCA_021464415.1). Lineage (NCBI taxonomy): Eukaryota > Viridiplantae > Streptophyta > Magnoliopsida > Dipsacales > Caprifoliaceae > Lonicera > Lonicera japonica. Next base: position 68,435,714 of record CM038467.1, on the reverse strand, counting down.
TCTTGTCTTTTTTTCATTGCTTTTATCTGTTGTCATGTGCCGGATATGGATAAATATGCATGTTTAGTAATATTCATCATATTCTCAATGTAATTTGGTATTTTAGCAATCATGGTTCTGTAACTTGAAAAAATATGATCACTTTGAAGCGCCAAACAACAGAAGGCACATATCTAGAACAAAGTCAATATGATTTGTTGGTCGATATTGCTAGGAACCATCTTACCCAAAAGTTTAAGCTATTAGGTAGTGGGCAAATGATGTATATCATGCTCTCCAACATTCCTCCTCACGTGTGACCCCCACTCGCACGTGGACAGAGAAACCAAACCAAACCAAAGTTACACTTTGTGCACAAACAACAATAGGCATACTGCACAAACACAAAGGCGGGTAACAAATGCAGGTGGGAATATTTGAACCTGAGGCCTTGTGGAACTTGAGTTCTGATACCATGTTGGGAACCATCTTACCCAAAAGCTTAAGCTGTTTGGTAGTGAGCCAACAATGTATATCATGCTCTTCAACATATATGAATTCTAACATACTTTGCTGGTTGAAGATCCAGGTGCATAGCCAAGATTTTACTTGCTTAGGATCATTTGACCATAAGATAATCAAAATTTTCTCATCGACATGTTCCATGTCCTTGGTGTCCAGGATTGGGATCAGCCTTAATTAGGAACCATCTTACCCAAAAACTTAAGTTGTTAGGTAGTGCGCCAACAATGGATACCATGCTCTTCAGCAGTCTTCAATTCATAATATAGCCAAGACAAAAGAAAATAACTTTAAAAGCTAAATTGGTTGCTTGAGGTTAGGTACAGGTCCTCAATTTAAAAAGATACATATCTTGGAGATTGACCTCCATCTTTCATTGGTGGATGATAAATAAAAAATAATTCTAGAAATTCAACGGGGGAGGGTGCTGGTTACAATTCAATCAACCACTTTGCCTAAGTAACTTTTGCAAGTTTTTGCGCAAAATCTTAGAAAGTTGTATATCACTAGCTAAGTGGCTCTGTACACGTGCATATATCCAACTAGACAAAACAAGCGCATCTACATATAGATATCTCATACCCTTACCTATGAGTATTACGCAGCATTTGATAGTCCCTGTAGCATAGCTTTCTTTGGTTAACGACCTAAGCTCCTTTGAATTGCCAAGACATGTCTAAAGAGATGAAAATTTAGAAAAGCTGAAACATGAGGTTTTTCTTTCATTTTTTATTTATTTATTTTTTAAGTACAAGTGATACACCTATTTTTAAGGAAAGGAGGGTATGGCTGAGATTCGTACTTGGGTGCTCTAGGTTTGGGTGGACATTTTCTATGACTGAGCTAACCCACTCACTCGAAACACAGGAGATTTGTAACCCAGTAAGAGATTTCCTTTTTCTTTTTTTTTTCCTTTCAGTCACTTGCCGACTTTTTTTTTTTTAGCATTTTTTAGAAGCCAATAAAGAGATCAAATTTATGTTTTATAGAAGTCAGTGGTGTAAAGTATTATAATTTATTTTCTTCAAAATATTCACAGTTTCGTATTGTCGAGGGTATTAACCTTAATACTTCTTAATTTTTCAATGTGAAATAGAGCATTTAGATGAATTACGTATCCAGGAAACTAGGAACCTATTGGTTAGCTTTACTTTTTCAATGCGAAGTAGGGTATTTAGATGAATTATATGTGGGAACCTATCAGCTACATATGCTTGGGTATAAAAGTTTGGTTAGATTTTGGAGATCTTAAAGTGAAAAAAAAATCAAAATGGTGAAAAAAAAAATACCCGGGCTTCCCGAGTGGTAAAGGGGTTGGTCTCCAATCCCGGGGTTCAAGCCCCTCCCCCTCAAGGCTTGAACACTGTGGTCTACCATGCGCAATAGCGCATATCAAAAAAAAAAACATGGAAAAAAAATCCATAAGCATGTCTCATTTTCTCTCTCTTCTTTTTTTTAGTTTAAACATTAAGAGGAGAGGAAGGATAACAAAGATAATGAAGGATTTTGATTTGTTTAAGAAGGAGATAGAGTTCAGAGATTTCAAAATGAATAATGGCCGATTCACATGGTCAATCATGACGGAAAATGTTTAGTGAACAAGAATATATTGATTTTTGTTCTCAAGTGATTGGAAGGTTTTCGAGAGTGAGAGAGGAGGCACTGTTTAGAAATGTGTCCAACCATTGTCTGTTGTTGTTGGATACGTCGATGATGAAATGGAGTCCCATGCCATTTAGATTTGAGAATATGTGGCTTACGCTTAGGACTTTAAGAAGGTTTTTTCTTTATAAGGAAGGGAGGAAAAGGGAGGAAAAGGGAGACAAAAGGTGGGAAGGGTTTAAATTCACAACCTTTTTTTTTTGATAAGAAGTTTAAACTCACAACGTTGAAAAGTATGAAAGCTAAAATTAAAAGGTGGAATAATGAATGTTTTAGGGAAATAAGATTTGAAAAGAAGAAAAACATTGTGAGGGAGTTATCACATTTTTGGGACTTTGTATTCTGAAGAAAATAATCCAAAGTGGAATTAGAGGGTTTAGAGTGGCACCCAATGAAAAAACATTTGATCGACGAGCCGCTTAAGTTATTTGGCCTTCTCAATTAAGAGCCAATGGTCTATGTTTATATACAAGTACAAGTTACAAAATCAAATAAAAGGAAATGAAAAAATATGCAGAGACATGCCAAGATCCATGTGATCCCATGATTCTTGGGATCTTACATATAACACCGAACAAAAGCTAAATAGCAGCTAATAGATAAGACTAATAAACATTCAACAATATTTGTTTACGAAATATCAGATCTGGATATGATGTAATCATGTACTTAATATAGATATCTATGATGCATGATCTACTTAGCATAGGCATCTAAAATCTTTGATATTTATATTTTAGCTACAATTTAGATTCAATAGGAGATTCTGGTTTTTTTGGCATTTGTGCCACTTATCTCCAAAAATATGTGGACTGGAGATAAGTGATTCCTCTACGAGGTCTGGTCACCCAAGTTGACGGAAAAAGGAACGTGATAGAAAAGAAAAAAACAGCAAGAAATGTAAAGATTGGTAGAATATTTAAGTATGACGTAAAAATGGGGGGCAATGTCTATTTTTTATTGCAATCCTTTGACTTGACCCCCTGTTTCTATGTAATTCTTTGAGATTTTCCTGCATGCAAGGGGTAACGTCTAACAATTATGAAAACAGGGGGTAAATCTAATTTCAAATATAAAATGGGAGGCAAAGTCAAACGAAACCCCCCATCACCCCGCCCCCCTTCCCCCACCTCCAAAAAAAGAACTACTATTTTCTTTCTACACGCGGGATTGCAAATATTTTTTTAGTTGAAAGTCTTGTTCGTTTGATTCTTCAGATGGAAGACCAGAACCTTGTGTACACACTGGATGAAGCACTTTCTACAATAGGGTTTGGGAAATTCCAGGGTTTTGTGTTTGCATATGCTGGACTGGGTTGGGTTGCTGATGCGATGGAAATGATGCTTCTCTCTTTTGTGGGACCAGTGCTTGAGACTGAGTGGGGGCTCTCTTCTGGTGAACAGAGTGTGATATCCACTGTGGTTTTTGCTGGCATGCTAGTTGGAGCATATTTGTGGGGCCTCGTATCAGATTCCTTTGGAAGGAGGTATTAAACTTATTATTACCCTTTCTCTTTTATCTTACATTTCCTGTAATTAGCAGATAAATGTCGTGTCTAAAGTAGGGGTCCTGAACTGTGGTTGCCCTCATTGAGCTGGAAGTAGGAAATCAATCCCAGCACAATCTATGACCTAGTCCCCTTCTCTGCTTCAGCTAACTTCTTACCCCAGTGTTTGCACGAGCATGTTGCGTGATGGAATGGACTCTCCGATGCTTCCTTTTCTGTGAAGGGCTGTTAATCCTTAGTCAGGATTGTCCACTCTGGTCTGCTTCAGAAGTTAGGGAGAACTTGTCAAAATTACTTATGGAATGGAATCGTATTGGATCTTCAAATGGTGCTTAGATTTTAGTTCCGAAATTATTTAGTCTAAGTTAATGATGCCTACCTTTTAAAAGGGCATTTCTTTTTCTTAGCATCAGAAGTGTAATGACCCCAGTGTTGTGGAAGAGCTATTGTATGTGCTCCGGTGTGGGTGCAGTAGGTGTTGGTAGGCTACACATTATGGGTGTTTGTCCCACATTGCCTAGGTGAGGAATTGTTGTGCTATATATGCGTGGTCATTAGTCCTTCCTAGTAAGAGGCCTTTGGGATAAAAGCAAAATAGCGAGGTTTTATCAGAATCTTTTTGAGAATCTTTTTTGTTTTATCAAAATGAACCTCTGAATAAATGAGTTTGAATCTATTTAATTAACCCTGAATGCAGAATAAATATTTATATAGATTGTAACAAGTTTACCCTAATTATTATGAGGCGCAGTAATATTCCATGAATAAAAAAGATAAATAAAAAAGATGAAGGCATTTTGTAGGTGAACCTGAATTGGCAAAATTTCCATGTGATCTTGAAGGCAAAGGTACCTTTTGTATTTGGGCCTTTCATCCTCTTAGGCATTTTGTACTCTGAATCAATTTAATTATTATTTAGCATTTAATGTGTTAAGAGAAAACAATCATCAATATTACATTTCACTGCTGATTGGCTTTATGGGTGATAGAATATTTACCTTATAAATTCTATTACCGCAAAGAGGTTGTATTTATACATGATCAATACTACCTTGTTTTAAAGGTAAAAAATTTAAAAGTTTGGGGCATTATTTAGTGGAGAGATACTCGTTATCCTTAAAAATTGACATGTTAAGTGATATTAACTCTCATCCTCATATTGTTTAATGATCTTAGTGTCGATCTTAAACTCTAAGGGTCCGTTTGACAAAATAGGTTATAAAATTATTGAAAACACTAGTAAATTTGTTAGTTGGGAAAATAGATGAGAAGTTTGTTTATATGTTATCTGTATTTTATTTTTTCATTTTTTTTAATGTAAAAACTTTCATACCCATCACCATAAGATTTGGATTCCATTGAAAACCCAAAAATGTACTAAAAACATCTTACCAAACCACTCATCTCTTTTTACAACTTGTCATAAATTTAAAATTGTTTTCAATCATTTTCCAACTTTTTTTTATCGAACACACCCAAGACTTTACCAGTGAAAAGGAAACTAAAACAACCTAGGCAACTAATAATGGTAATTAAGAGCTGCACAAAATCAGCTGAAATCTGCGTATTCTCCGCACATGATATGTCACTCATCCTAGTTCATTGAACCTTCTGTCAATTCCCAATGTTGAGTGCTCGAACAGAATTCAGGTTGCTACTAGAATCATCATGCAGCTATAAACTCTTTTTTCAATTAAGATGAGCTTCTGTTTGAACCAGTGCTGCCTAATTTGTGGATAACGGGATAATCCCTATGTATTGCGAATTGGGTCGGCTGAGGCATTTGCGACCCAAAATGGCAACCCTAGTGACCCCCTATTTTGACTTGCACAGATAGATGAAAAGACAAATGTTTATTTGTACCAACATATATAAATACAGCTATCAGATATAACATTCGTGTATAGTTGAGATGACAAAGTGTGTATGGAAGCTGAAATAGCATTCCAACTAAGACAAGCCTTCTTTTGAATGAGTGCTCACCCCTAGTTTTAATGAACATAATGGTAAGTCCTTTTGGCTGCTCGTGAATTTTCGAATCCTATGTTCAATTCTTCAGTTTGTGAACTTCGCTCAACCTTTTGTTTGCTTTTTCTTTCTACCCTTCTCCAGGAAGGCTTTTCTTGGTGCAGCAATGCTAACTAGTGGAGCTGGGTTTCTAAGTGCTTTCTCCTCAAATTATATAACTTTGGTGACTCTTCGTGGTTTGGTTGGTTTTGGTCTGGGGAGTGGGCATGTATTTACCTCATGGTTTCTGGAGTTTGTTCCTACTCCAAACAGAGGAACTTGGATGGTTATCTTTTCAAGTTTTTGGACCGTTGGAACAATTTTTGAGGCTTCACTTGCATGGGTATGTGGAATTCGCCTTTGACTCGGTAAATAAGTAGAATAATAAGAGTGCATTGTTATCTTATTCAATGTTCTCAAACGGTCTCGGTAGCGCTTGGGCAGGCCTAGTCGCCCTTGGCTCTAGGCAGTCATTTTTTCCATGTTAGACAACTTTTGTACTGCTTGATTTCATTTTACTTATTCTCTATTGTTTTGTTTGGTTAACTATCCTTGGGTTAGATACTTTAGCTCATCAAACAAGAACGATCTCTCATTCTACCCAGTTTTATGATCTCTCTCTCCAGACCAAGTTTTGAAAAAAGATTCTTAAACGGATACCTATAAACATAGGCTATTTCCTCCCTCTAATAGAAAACCCCTTCGTCTGCATAAACTCACGGATACCTATAAACATAGTCTATTTCCTCCCTCTAATAGCAAACCCCTTCGTCTGCATAAACTCACTTAGAAAAAACTTTTCACCTAACCACTAGTCTTTACTAATCAATCCTCTACACTGAACTCTTTTCTTTTCTTTTCTTCTTCTTCATTTTTTTTTTAATATATACAGATTATAATGCCAAGATTAGGTTGGAGGTGGCTACTTGCAGTGTCTTCTATACCATCTTTTTTGATTGTTCTCTTTTATGGTCTTACACCCGAGTCTCCAAGGTTTCTATGCATGAAAGGCCGAACCACTGAAGCACATCATATTCTCGAGAATGGAGCTTTACTCAACCAGAAAAAACTCCCTCCAGGCATTCTTGTTTCTGATGACCACGTAATAGAGCTGAAGGAAGATTTTGCTTCACTAGAAGATACACATCTAATGTCCTCAACAAAAAAGAAACCAAATAACTCCTCAATGGTTACAATTTTCTCATCTAAATTAACTAAAACAACCCTTCTTCTATGGTTTCTATATTTCGGCAACACATTTTCATATTATGGCATTGTATTGCTGACCTCCAAGCTGAGCAGTGACCAAAGCAAGTGTAGCTCAACTGCTTTGCATTCGGAAAGTACCAAGGATGCTAGCCTATACGTAAATGTGTTTATCACTAGCTTAGCAGGTACCTCTCTCTCTCTCTCTCTCTGTGTCTCTCTCTCTCTCTGATGTTTGCATAACACGACTAAGAGTTTATTTTCAGAGGTTCCTGGGCTTATTTTATCAGCAATGATTGTGGACAGAGTGGGACGCAAGCTTTCGATGGAATTAATGTTCATTTTAGGGTTCATTTTACTTCTACCACTAGTAACTCCACAGCATGAGATCGTGACCACGGCCTCATTGTTTGGTGCTCGTATGTTTATATCAGCAACCTTCACAGTTGCCTGCATTTATGCCCCCGAGGTATATATGCCTTTTAGCTATATTATATTAAAAGAAACTTTTCGTGCTTTCTTTTACCAGCCCCATCTGTCTAGACTTGTCATTTGTCAATGGGTCGATTCAATTCGGGTTTCACCGGGTTTCGGGTGTTATCATTTCGGACCTAAACAATTGACTATCAGATTCGTCATCTTAAGGAAGGACACGACACAAACCCATTGTCGCCCGTTAAGCAAACTAATTTTTCCAAGTTGAACATGAATGGACATGTTAATCAGTTAACAAACCTACTGAACCCACTAATGAACATATAAATTATATATACAAACTAACAATATAAATAAACATATAATATACACATATAATACACACATATAGCTTAGCACGCACACATTCTCATACCCATTCCCATTCCCAGACGCACAAATGTATTTTAATATTACACCAACATAATATATATGTGTGTATTAACAGGTCTTAACGGGTGTTAACATGTTAACGAATATTAACTGTCCAGTTCATTAATCATCGTGTCATATCAATGTGTCTTGTCAGGTGGTAACACTGATGCGCCCCAAAATCATTAAAGGTTACATACTCTAATCCGAGTCATTATTCATTTTCTGTTTTTGATTTGTAAGGTTTATCCAACAAGCGTAAGGGCGACGGGTGTGGGAATAGCGACAGCAGTGGGAAGAATAGGGGGAATGGTATGCCCATTGGTAGCAGTGGGATTGGTGAGTGGTTGCCATCAAACAGCTGCCGTTGTTGTCTTTGAAGTTGTGATCTTTCTTTCGGGACTCTCTGTTCTCTTCTTCCCCTTTGAGACCAAAGGAAGGGAATTAACTGACTCGCTTGATGTTTTATGATAATGGTGATAGATGATGTTCTCTCATTTTATAAGTGGAGAGATTTTGATCAGTTAGATTTTTCTAATAGCCCTAAAGCTGCTGCGGCAAGGCTCTTCTTCAATCAACTAAATTAAGGATATATGGCTAACTTACTAGGACACTAACAGATCAGACTAAGGTAAACACAGTGGTTGGTCTGGTAGCTTGTCTACCACTAGGTTCGAAGATAAATTCTGCAAGTGAAATTTAGTCTTACATCCAGTGTGATACTGGAGCACTTCGTAGGAGACAAAAAAAAAATATATTAGATTGAGATTCATTTGTTTCGAGATGAAAAATATCAATAGATTTATGTTTATGTTGATGATAAAATTCATTATGTATATCTTCATATGTTGTATGTATATCTTCATATGTTGTATGTATATCTTCATATGTGATATGTTTTTTCTTCGAAATATTCTTTCTTCTCTGTTTTAAAAGATATTTTTTTTGTAAAGTATCCAAATATCTCTATTTATGATTTTATGGTGTTTTCTTTTAGTGTTGTGTTCATAATATATGTTTATTAATTACTACAAATATGTCCACGTGTAACATACCATGTCTCTTAGAGCTTACAATATGTGCAATTTGTACGCAATTCGTACTCAATATGCCTTGGGAAAATGATATCATATGCCTTTAATCATATTATGAATTGAAGGAATAATACTTTGTATAAGAATTTCTGCCTAATTTAATGCATATTATAATTTAATTCTTTATATTTATAAGTATATAACACGTATCCTAAGGGAACATGTTAACATGACGTATAGATATGAACGGTCTTTTATAACATACCGGGATTTTTCCTTAATATTCAGATTTAGCTAAAATTTATGCACGTGTTTACCTCGATATGTCCTTAAAATGTCAATTAGCTTATATAATAGCTTTTAAGATTAGGGCTGTGCACGGTTCGGTTAACCGAACAGTGCGGTTTAAGCGAAAACCGAACCGACAAGTCGGTTTTTAGATGGCGGTCAATCCAGCGGAACCGATGAAGGCTTAAAACCGGTTGGGGTAGGTTCGGTCGAAGTCGGTTCAGTTAATCGGTTTTTGTCGGTTTTGGGTTTAGGCAATTGGGCCTATTTATATTGTTGCGCCATGGCTTAAAAATTATTTTTATATTGTTGAGCCATGACTTAAAGGCATTTTTGATAGAAAATTAGGCTTCTTTTTAATTAATTAGGCACTTTCCTTTTTAAATTACTTTTGACAAAAAAATAAAAGATTTTAATATTTTTCTTCTTTAGCTTTTTTTTTTTTAATAAAATACCTTTCGGTTCGGTTTCGGTTTTTACCGGTTATATAACACCGGCAACCGACAACCGAACCGACCCCTTTCGGTTTTCATATTCTTCAATCGAACTGGGACTGAAAACTTTAAAAACTGGGTAGTTCGGTTCGGTTCGAGCCGGTTCGGGCCAGTTTTTCGGTTTTTTTGCACACCCCTATTTAAGATGTAAAATTAATGTTTTAGTTCAATTTTCCAATAAAAAGTCAAACTTTTTTTTTTTACATAGAAAAAGAGAATAAGAAAAAGAAACTACAAGGCCAATAAGATAAAATAAAATAAACCAAAAATACTAAACACAACATAAAAGAGTTAAAAGCCATAAAAACTAACTAGACGGCACCCAATGCGTAAAGGGGGGAAATCCGTTTCGAGCAGTCAAGCTAGAGTTTATGGGACATTTAAATCCCATTGTAGAAGAAAAGAAGCCGATCTTACTTTCAAAGCAATCAAATGAGCCACACTATTAGTTCTCGGAGGCACAAAAGAGATCGAAATTTTATTCGAGTTATCACACTATTAGTTATCCAAGGCACAAAAAAGATTGAAATTCTATTCGAGTTATCACGATTTGAGTTAACTAAACCTGAATTGTTCCAAGGAAGACTTGAAGCTTGAACGTAAATAGAAAGTACAAAATTAAGAAAACACAAAACAGATGAAATGACAAAATATTTTGAAAATTAAGAAAGTACTAAATTGGACTATCTCCCAATTTTCAAAAAGAGGTGGGTGGAATACAAAACATTTTGAAAATTTGGGGCTAAAAACAAACACCCCCCCCCCCCCCCCCCCCCCTAATTTTTTAAATACCCTTTCGGTTTTAACTTTTAAAGCGCGGTATTTTTTGCACCCCTATATTTATCACAAATACCTTTATTTATTACTAAGAACCTATGTCAAAGGCACTATTAACCTATAAAAAAAATCTTTAATGTCAATCATACAATCTTTTATTTCTTACACATTTTTAAGATTCAAAAATTATTCTCCCTTATTATACATAATTTAATTTATTATGATGTGTATATTCGTAATGTAATAAGTTACACCATTCCATTATTTACTACAAATTAGTAAACATCAACTTTTTATCATATTAATCATCTTATAGAATAATAATTGACGAATCATTATCTTAAATATAATAAAATATACAAAATTAAAAAAATATCCACCATATTTTACGGTAAAAATTAAATTGAATAATGAATATACCTCTCCCTTAATTTACATAATGTTACCCTCTTAATAAATTTTACCCAAATACTTGTTTGTGTTTTTTTCTTAACAGTTTGTTTGAAAGGAAAGGAATGGAAAAGAAGAGAAAAGAAAAGAAAAGAAGAGGAGTAATTGCATTTTTTTTGTTTGAATATAATATTTAAAGAGAATAGAATAGAAATAGAAGAACTGAGAGAGAGTCATTCCTCTCTATTCCTTTACTATTTTTCCTTCTAATATTAAAAAAATTGAAAAAAAATAAAATATTTTTAATAAATAATTTATTTTTCTAATAAATTATATTTTTTTTTTCTTTCCTTCCTTTCTTCCTTTTTATTCAAACAACATTCCCTTTTTTTCTCTCCGTAACTATTTAAATAATATTAAGATTAAACTCATTTTATTTTATTCCATTCCCGTTTTTTCCCTTAACTAATCCTTACCTTTCCGCATCCTCCTTTCAATCCAAAGATTCCAAACGAAGTGTAAGAGACAGGCAAACAGAGGTAGTCCAAGTACAAGTAAAAATGGCGGCCACTTCATTATTCTTCTCCGACCCTTGTTCTTCTTCTCTTCACCTTCGCTCTTCATCATCATCGCTCAACCCTAAAGGATTCAATAATAATAATACTCAACAACACTATCCACCTTCTTTTTCCTTATCATCACTTTCAATTTCAGCCAAAACAACCTCATTATCGATCCAATCGCCCCAAGGTAAAAGCTTATAAATCAATATCATAGGATTCATTATTTTTAAAATTGATTCTGAAGTCTGAACACTAATTCTAAAAATTAGTTTGTTTTGTTTATGAATGTCTTTGTGTTGTTTGTTTGCGCATATCAAATTTGAATGATGAATGAATATTATTTAGACAATTTTGTCGTCATCTTCTTATTTTATAAAAATGACGGTATGATATATAAGGAGGAGGGGAAAAGTGGTATTTACCTCGTTAAAAATAAGTGTGAAGTGTTAAGAGGAAAATGTGCCACTTAATTTTTAAGAGGCAAATGGAGTGATCAGGTCTGAATTTTAAAGCAATCAAACAGATTTTAAAACGTCTGAAGTATGGATGGACCACCCATTTAAACTTTAGATGTCAAAACAAACAGCAGTCTGAATCTTAGTGCATTCAGACTTCAGAGGTGTAAAAAAGTTGTTTGTTTTGTTAGGTTTGATTAGCACCTTTGAATGGAGTGCGGAATTTCTAAAGTTCCCTTCATTTTTTGTTAAATTGATTTTGTTAAAACAAAATTGAGGACAATCTGGTTAAAGCAGCTTATATTTAGGATATTCAAATGCTGCATTCAGATTATAAACAAATGAATTTTTCAGATTCAGATATCAGACTTAAGGTTCAAACATTAAACTTAGATTCAAACAACAAAACAAACGCATCCTCATTGTTTGTTTTTGAAGTAGAATTTGTGTTGGAGCATCTCCAATCCTCAACAATCGCATGCCGAATTCCAGCCCTTCATCAAACTCTAATTTGTTCTTCTTGTATATCCTGTTTTCCTTTTTTTCATTTATATTAGGGTCTGCCGGTTTCATTTAAAATTTTTTTTTTTTTTTTGAGTTTTGCTTGATTTGGATGAGTTTGCTTAAGGGTCTGGAGCCAATTTGTTAAGCATATTCGCTCAAATTTAAATTTGATATAGGTTTGATACAAAGTATTGGAGATGGCCTAAGAAAACTGTTATGATTGTTATTTATTGTGAATTTCTGTATTGGCAGAGCATTTTGGATTTGGATTTTCTGTAGAGAGGAAGTGGGAAGAACGTGGGGCATTCACCAAGACACAAGCTGTTCGACAATTGACGGGTTCAGTTACCTGTGCCGAGGGATTTCGCTTTGCTATTGTATGTACTATCGACCTTTTTCTTTCTCAAATTGAAAATCCAATTTCAGTTTTATTCTTCTCTCACTTACGTACTTGTGATTTTCTAGTCCTTCCGTCTCAAATTGATAGTCCCATTTTGACTTTGGTACTTTAAAGGAATACTAATTTCAACCTAATCAGTGGCCAAGAATACAAGTTATTCTCTATTGTGAGATTTGATACATTGATTATGTTTATGTCCTCAAAAGGAAAGGGAACTATCAATTTGAGACATCCTAATAAGGAAAGGGGGACCATGACTATCAATGTGAGACGGAGGGAGTAGATAATAAAGAGGACAGGTTTTTGAATCCAGAAAATGTTTAAGGGATAAAAGATTTGATGGATTAGATGAAAGATGCATTTTTTAAGGGTTGGGATGAATATATAAGGTAAAGAAGATTGTTGGGTTCAGTTGAAAGATGTCTTTTTAAAGAGTGGAGATGATTAAGGTGTTAGGGGAATATTTTTTTATTTTTTTATATAAGAAACAAACCCGCTTTATTGATAACTTAAAGTAACAAGTTCCAAGAAAGTGTTCACCAAAATAGAAAAGAAAATAAACTAACAAAACAAAAACAGAACACTGCTCAACAAAACACTCTACATGACCCAAGAGAATTTGATAACTGAAAAAACAATCACAAAAACTATCAAATTGCAGCCGCCCAATTGTTGTTGATATCTGAATCGGATAAGTCGCCGAATCTTTTAGAAGAGAATGCCCACAATGAAGCCGTGAACTTAATTTTGCTCCAAATATCCGATTAGACCAATGTCCTATGCTAGGCTATACATGCTTCTTCGGGATCTGAATCTGAATCGGAGTAGGGATGGTAATTAGGCCTTTCTCCAATGACATGACGAACAATAAGATGGGAAATATTGGCGGGGTGGTTATAGTGAATGGTAACGAAATTAGGTGCGCGAATGAGAGTGTACCAGCACTTGCAGACGCAGTTGCAACGCAGCAGTGTTTTCAGAGGCAGCCTAACCAGAATCTCCGTCAACAATTCTTCCGGCAGATATCGATGGCCAAGACGATCACTTTCACTAACATTCATATCGACAATATCCACCATACTACCAACTTTTCAGAGAATCCAATTCACCGCTCAACAAGATTCTTTTATTATTATTATTTTTTATAGTTAATTTGGGAGAGGTTATCTATTCAATCTATTGGGATCATCTATCTATTCTGAGCTATATATATATATTTTCACACATGCGGGTATCTCTTAGGTTTCGTTCCTCGACTTGAATTCCAACACGGCGTGGGAATCAGAATCTTGACTGGATCTCTAGCATAATTTGGGTAAAATCACTATTTCAAATTAGGCTTATAGTTTTCTTTATCAGGATATTGCAAATTAAGATCCATGATTTTAAAATTACTGTATAACCAAGTAAGATTTGTTCTTGAACAATTGATTATGTTTAAACTAGTTTTAGTGTGAATGGCAAAGTGTTGACTAGTATGGGAAATTATCTTTCAAAGAGAATTACTGTGTAACCATGTAAGATTTGTCCTGCCAAACCAAACTATGCATTGACTTTTTATCTACATTATGCTTTGTGAAGATTGCGCTGGGACTTGGAAGAGCTGCAAAAGTCATTTTTCTTTAGGCAATCTCCCCGCTCATTTTTAAAGATGTGGAAAGTGTCCTATCTGATATTATGATAGTCACATTCTTCATTTCCCTTAGTAAATGTTCAACACCGTTTCATGCATTATAGTTTATATCTGGGCAACAGATAAAGGAAGTCAATAAATTGTTTCATGGTTTTATATTTAGAATGCCATGTATTTTGGAGCTCCCTGAACCTTTCAAATAAGGCCACCAGATAATTTAGTCATATGGCGTGCTGTAATATGAATATTTGTTTTAGAAAAGTTTAAATAACCTTCAAGGTAGAGCTGGAAATACTTAGCATAGCTCATAAGTTTGACATGAACACGACAATAACTTTAAAATGCTTGGTAAAATATCAAATTGGTAGTGTCTGTATTTCATGACACATGTAGCTACGGCGAAATCCTCCTTGGCGTTGCTTCTTGAATTACTCTTGAAATAATTGGTTTCATGACACATGTAGCAATCAAATGACATATTACCAGAAATAATTTATTGGATGAATGCACTATTAGAATCTTTGTTTAGTTGCTCTTCTATACCTCAAATCCAATATGGAATACTTTATGCTTCACCAACTCTTAGTGTCAAAATACAATTACCCAATTCATAGTATGGTCTACATGCATGGGTAACTATGAAGCATAGATATGACATGCGACACACGTTTTGATACGATAAGCGACATGAGACACGCAATTTTTCCAAAATGTAGGACACAACACGTGGGGGGACACGTTCTTAATTGTATATGTATGCAATAAACATTATAGATATTTAAGAATTTAATAAAATGAAACTAGATTGCATTAATAATCCAAATAACTAAAGTGGCTTAGTTATATCATCCTCAACTAATGATGCAGAAGCACCAACTGTTCATTTTCGAAATTGATTTATTTACACATACATGTGTAGAGAGATATAGAATAGTAGTAATATCAATTCAAGAAGATGTGTATATATTTATTTATACATACATGTGTATACGTAGAGGGAGAGGGATGGGAGGGGGGGAGAGAGAGTAGCGTACAGTTTTACGGGAGAGAAGAGTTGAAGACAATGGGGAAGTTGGGGGCTAGGGTTTTACGGGAGATATGAGATTTGTATTTCACTTCTTCTATCATTAGGTTCTTCTATTATTGTTTGAACCCTCAATATTTTTTGTTATTTCATATTTGACCCATTTTTAGGTTTTAATGTTTAAAATACCCCCCAACGTGTCGGGACGGGTCGGGATTAAAAAATAATAATAAAATAAACGACACTCCCCGACTTGCGTGTTGGAGAGTGTCCGGGTATCGGACACATATCGGGCCCGACACGTGGCCTCAAAGAGAGTGTCCGTGCTTCATAAATGGGTAATTAAGTCGCTCTTTTGTTTTGGTTCATGAACTAGTCACAAAGAAGTTATATTTTAGCTCTCAATAACAACTCAGTGAGTCAGCGTTGGATCTTTCCTTTCAAAAACCACAAGGCTAAAAAAGTATGGCACCACTAAACTTCATAATCAACCATATATCACCATTCACCAAAAATCACCAGCACACTCCAAACTCTCCACCACTCACCAATCACTGCCACCACTCACCAATGTTTATGCCACCACATCCACCTCAAGAAACCACCACTGTAACAAAGCATAAATAAAACTGTACCCACAACCCTCCATATACCATAAAAGAATACAATAATTGTGAAAAGAAAAAACAGAGAATAGGGAGACAGAGAGAGGTTGGGTAGGGTGGCGGAGAGAGATCTCCGGCAGAGGATAGTGTGGCAGCCTTTGGGTTTGACAACAGAGTGCACAGCTGTAGAGGGCGTAAGCATGAGGATCAGGGAGAGCTTCTGCGAGGGTAAATATGGCAGAGATGGTGAGGCTGAGGAGAGATAGCGAGAGACTGAGAGGGGAGATTTTAGGAAGGGAGACAGCGAGATGTGGTTGTGGTTAGGCAGAGAGAGGAGGAGCAAGTGAGTGGTTGGGGTGGTTTTTGTGAGAGATAGTGAGAGCATGAGAAACGCGAGTGGTTGATTTCTGGGAATGGGGACGTGTGAAATGTTGGAGAAAGTAAAAGTGGGGAAAAGATTGTGAATATTCTGTATTTATATACAGTTCAACAATGTGGCTCACGTTAGATCTCAATATCTTAAATGCGAAGCTAGGGGTTCAATTCTTCCTCTCCCCTCTTCCACCTCCAAAAGAAAAAAAGAGAGGGTATGTATCTGCTAGGACATTTTATAGTCTGCTGCTTATCTATGCTTGTGTCATTAATCGGCAGTTAGTTGAGTTATGACTAGCCATGGTGTTTTCCCTTTTGTCATTATGCTATTTGTGTTAACTTATACAGATTTTTTAACACTTCCTTTTTTTTTCCTTGTAATTTGTTGGGTTTGGGATGATTTCCATTACAAAGGTGATAGCACGGTTCAATGAGATCGTAACAAGGCCATTGTTGGCGGGAGCTTTGGACACCTTCCAGAAATATTCAGTTAAAGAAGAAGACATTGATGTATGTAGCAATCTGCATTGGTTTAAAAAAGCTTGTTATTAGTTTTGGTTTTCACTCGTGTTGCTCAATACCTGTTTGCAACTTGTTCTTAATTTGTTAGTTTCATATGCATATGGATGTTTTTCCTATTAAAATTGATAACCATCCTCTAGATATAACATTACAAAGTGATTTAAAACCCTGAATAAAATTTGAAGATGTTGCAAGGATGGGACGTGCTTTCAAATGTGTGATTAAATATTGTTTGTTTGATGTGAATAAAATCACTATAATTCCTGTAAAAGAAAATATCCGTTGATTTCCCTTATATTCATAAGTACGATCTGTGTACTGTTTTAAAACTTCCAATTGTTTTTAATACAATTTTTTAGACTTGGTGCTTGATTGATTTACATGGGAAAGAATTTAAGTCATGAAATTATTTTACATGGAAAGCTAAAGCATTGGTGGAGTTGGTTTTTCCAAATTGCACCGGAAAGGATAAAATTAAGCTAAACCAAGTTTGTAACATTGAGACTGATTCCATGAAAATCATTGCAATCAAACACCACTAAAGATGGAAATTTTTAGTATTTTTCCATGGAAAAGAAGTGCAAACAAAGACACCTTCCAACAGCTGTCCTGGATACATATTACTATTCTCATGTATATAAATATGGAAGTTTGTAACATGGAGATTGATTCCATGAAAATTATTGCAACCAAACACCACTAAAGATGGAAATTGTGTTTCAATGTGTATTTTTCCATGTATATACATATTACTATTCTCTGCCTCGTATGCTGAATCCCTAGTTGTGGAGCGTGGATATTCCTGCCCACTTGTCATACAGGTGAAGTGTCACATTTAAGATGGGCCATAAATGACAAACTTATTTATTGGTCAGCAAAATAACCTTCTTCAACAGCTAACCTGGATAAAATTTGGATGAAGTTCCGATCTATTAAAACAAATCCTGCACTTGTGCAAGTTAGACTCTTTTGAACAGCGCTAAATTAATCATGGTTCGCCTATGGTTTATTGAGATGGTTCACAGTGCCAAAGTTAAGATTGTGGCTTGAAGCAGCTTTTGGCAATCCCATTATTTTTCATTTTTACTGTATCTGCTGTTCTACCTTTTGCATGGTTATTTATTTTCTAGGCATCAGTTGTTGCCTTTCTTCAACAGGTTGTGTGGGTTCCTGGTAGTTTTGAAATTGGTCTAGTTGCAGAAAGGCTGGGGAAGTCAAGAAAGTATCAAGCAATTTTGTGTATTGGAGCTGTGGTATGATTTCTCTCTCTCGCTCTCTGAAACTATAATACATGGGTAAGATTTTTTTTTTTGATAGAAAAAAAAGCTTTCACTAATATGAGACATGAGGGACCGAGACTCTCATAAGGAAAGAAAAGATAAATAAAAGGGGATCAGAATCCATATACAAAGAGATACTCCCTCTGTCTCAAATTAAGTCACATTTCCCTTTTGGAGACATAATTGACAGTCTTGTATCCTTTCTGTGACATAATCAATGTACGATTCTCAGAAAAGAAAATAAGTTGTATTCTTGACCATTCATTAGGTTGAAATTAGTGTTTTCTTAAAATGTACCAAAGAAAAAGCGGGACTATCCATTTGAGACAGAGGTAGTATTAAGAAGTACCACAGACGTGGCTTGGACACGGCACGGGTACTCCTTGGACACGGCTGGGGTAGAAATTTAAAACAAAAGGGCCAGTTTGTAATATTTAAAAGTACTTGGGGTGTCTTTTGTTTAATTAAAAAAATATATACACATATGATTAATCAGATATTCACATCACACTTCGTTCTTAAATCATCGATAAATAAATAAATAAAAAGCTAGGGGTTCAAACGTTTCTTACAGTCACATCCTTCGCCTTCAACACACAAAGCTAGGTTTTTCACGGTCTTCTCTTATCTTTCTCGATATTTTCTCATTGACACGCAAAGCTAGATTTGACTTGTTAGTAGTGTTCTTTGAATATATGACTTTGCATAATGCACATAATATATGATTATATATATATATATATATGTTTATAAATGTTTCCCTTGTCGTACCCGTGTTTCAGTTTTCTAAGATTTGCCGTCTTCACGTGTTGTACCCATGTCTATGCTTCAGAGGATCTAAGCAGATGTTAGGGCAGTTGGCATATGAACCCAAACATATTCTGAACTAATTCCACTGTCAGTTTATAGCCTAACTTTGCTTTCTTTCTTTCTTTTCTTTTTTTTTAAATGTTTTTGTTCTCCATTGTCCTATGTGCTGTCTTTTTGTGGTACTGTGTTGTATCTAGAAAGGAGGAGGTTTTGTCAATGCATCAACTCTCCAAAAGTCTTCTTGTCGAATGGTCAATGTTGGCGTATAGTGTTTATTGAAATGTTAAATCAACCAGGTAAAGACTACAGAAAGTATACACACGACACACTACCTATTTACGCACCTACTTTCACTCTCATCCAAACATCAAATCGAAGAAAACATACTCAATACAAAAATATATTTTCACTCCTCTCTCTCCCCCTCATTATCCTTGCTATCCTCGTATACACTACCTATATCTGGGAGTGGTCCAATTTTGTCATTTTATGACAACATTAAGGTCGATACACATCAATTACAAAAGCATATATAGAGGAGATGTCATTTGTGGATAGATAAATATTTGAAATTAGATTTTTCTATTTCGTTATCACAAATATCTACCAATAATATTTTGTGGGCACGAGCAATGCTCTAAAAATCACTAGGCGTTCTTGGGGCAACGTGGGTGATTCCTAGAGGATTAATCAGGGATTAATTGGACAAACGGTTTCTATATTAATTGATTATTTAAAAGAACATAATACTAATAAAATCTGTCTTTACTTCTATAAATGACATTGAGGGAGACCTTGCGGTTTTATTTTATGAATTGATGGTTAGCAATATTGTGTTTATGGTTTGATAGTTCTTTTGTTTGTTGGCTGCTGTTATGGTGGACCTCTAGTTCACCAGATGATTCTAGCTTTGTACGCTTATACTGCTTCTATATATCAATAAAGTGGTTGTTTCTGATAAAAAAAATAGTTTTTAAAACAAAAGGAATTGAATCAACATGGGAAAGAGCATTGTGGTGGGGCTAAACTTAGCTCCATCACAGCTGTCTGAAATTGCAAATACACTTTGGTGCGGGTGTGGGGAATGGCCTCTTAGTTATTTGTGTTTACCATTAGGTGGTAATCCAGATAGCGTTGAGTTTGGAACCCTGTTATTGAACGAGTTTCAAAAAGAGTGGAGGGGTGGCATAGATGGTGCCTTTCAAAGGGGGGGGGAGATTAACTTTGCTTCAATCGGTTTTGGGGAGTATCCCAATTTACTACCTTTCTATTTTCAAAATTCCCCAAAAAGTAGCATCAAGTTTGGAAAAGTTAATGAGGGACTTCCTTTAGGAAGGAAGAGGGGAGGGAAAAAAAGACCATCTTGTGAATTGGGAGGTTGTTACGAGACCTAAGATAGATGGAGGGCTTGGTGTGGGGAACTTATCTAAAAGGAATAAGGCATTGCTTGGTAAATGGCTTTGGCGATTCCCACTTGAAAGTGATTCACTTTGGCATGTGATTATAGCAAGTATGGCACTCATCCGAATGGGTGGGACTCTTCACATGACTTCGAGCAAAATATTAAATTGGTTGTGGGAAATGGGGAGAGAATCCGCTTTTTGGGGGATTCTTGGGTAGGGGATAACCCTCTCAAAATCAGGTTCCCTAGACTTTATCGAATTTCTTGTGATCATAATGCTACCATTCATTCGGTAATTTCTTGGTCATCTCATTTAGAATATTCGTGGAATCTTTCATTTCGTAGGTCCTTCCTTGATAGGGAAGTTGACGAGTATGTCTCTTTGTTAGGTTTGATTCATGGTTTAAATCTTAACCTAAATTCTTTGGATAAACAGGTATGGATTGCTCATATCTCTGGTGTATTCTCTTGTAAGTCCTTTTTTGAAACACTATCTCATTCATCGCCCTCAATCACTCCACATCAGTATAATTTCATTTGGAAAGGAAAAGTTCCTTCCAAAGTTATGGTCTTTACTTGGCTTGTATTAAGAGGAAGAGTGAACACTTGTGACGTTATTCAAGAGAGGAGGCCATCCATGTGTTTGTCCCCTTCTTGGTGTACTTTGTGTAAAGAAGGTTTCGAAGGGATTGATCACATTCTGCTCCATTGTAACTTTGCATGGGGAATTTGGGCTCAGTTGTACAAGGCATTTGGGTGGGTAGGGGCTGTCCCCAAAAGATGGGTAGATTTCATTGGCCTGGAATGGATCTTCATCAGCGCAAAAGCTAGCAATCTGTGGAAGGTGTCAGTGATGGCTGCAGCTTGGGCAATATGGCTAGAGAGAAACAAGAGAGTTTTTGAAGATTGTTACAGATCAGTTCTAGCTTATGGGATCACTTGAGATTTCTGATTGGTCTGGGCTTGGGCTTGGGTGAGGGCAGCTAATTTATTTGATAGTACCAATAGGCTTTTATTTGAGTTGGATTGTTGTAGTTTTTTGGTCTGATTGGTTTTGTTCTTGCTGATTTGGGTTGAGTTGTCGCATCTTTGAGTGGTTTTCTCATCCACTACTATCTTTATTGCTTTTACTTTGATGTAACTTTCTTTGAATAGCAATAAATCTTTCGTTTCTTATCAAAAAAAAAAAAAAAAAAGACTCCATTAATCCTGCCAAATCACCATTCTACAACACTAGGTGGCTGCCTAGCTAGACTAATTGGCATACCACCACCTACGACCTGGGCGGGGATGTTTAGAATAGTGGGCACCAGCAAATGGCTATAAACGCGGAAATCGCTCTGCACAGGCCATTTCTAATGTGGACAGTGCCATAGGCATGACTAATTTTTATAACATAGATAGTACCCGCGACACGCTTTTTATGCTAGCCCAACTTGCCAGGCAGCACGGTTATACTTAGTTGCTAATATTTATCGTCCTTGTGTTTTGCTAATATTAGTTCTAACCTGTGAGGTGAGGCTGCCTGGGTTTGTGTGACGAATATAATGGAAAGATTGTTCCTTTTGTGCAAATCATTATCCATTAACTGGTTCATATTCTTCCGATTTTATATCACAATTCACAAATTTGTAGTTAACCTGCAGTTTTGTATTGGGAACGTATAAAGCGAGAAAATGTCCTAGGATGGAAACATTATGTGGGTTCTATGTTGGATCTTTCTTACTCTTTATTTCCATTCTGCTCGAAGTTATAAATCGTTTTTCTCGTTTGATGCCTTGTGTTAATTTGAGTCATCTTGGGTGCTTCTATTCTCATGCATAGAATGCATTGCCTATATTTGTTGACTTCATTCATTTCAATACATGGCTATGAGCACTTCAAGTTATTACATTATCTATTACTTTATATTGAAGGGGGACTTTTGGTATGTACTTGAAACTATGAAATTACCCTTATTACCCTTCTGTATTTGGAAAAAATTTACTGTACTTTTAACCTTTACTCTAACATGCTAACCAATTGATCAAACATGATCACATTGTCTCTAAAGATTTTTAAAAACAATTCAAGTGTTAAGAATTACTGGTAAAATATTGTACATGCATCAAGTGTGCCACATGTTCTAGCATCTATTATCCCATGCAGCGGGGTATGTCTAATTGTATGGACACGATTTCACAAATGAAGCTTTAAGGTTTTCTTTCTTCCATGTTGATTATATGCTTCCCGTTGGTGATTGGTCCCTAATCCGTGTTAACCCATTTTGTTTATGTAGGTAAGAGGTGATACTACCCACTATGATGCTGTAGCTAATTCGGCAGCATCTGGAGTACTCTCAGCAGGCCTGAATTCAGGTTAATTTTTATAATGGATCGCCTATTACTTATTATCTATGTTTTCTTTCTTTTTGTTTTTTTGTGCGGTTTCTTGCAAAACTACTAAATCAGGGCTCTCCTCTATTGAAAAAATCTTTGACCAATTTTATTTTATTTTTATTCCCCTACCCCTTGGCTTTCCATGATATAATCATCATTGGATTTGGCTCACCTACGAATTGAAGCCTTTTTACGTGATGAAATTGCAGGAGTTCCTTGCATATTTGGTGTCTTGACATGTGAAGACATGGATCAGGTAGATATTGGAAAGACAGTAATGTTATTTGTAAAATCCTTTTACAATTTGGTGCACCGTAGTTTCTTTTTACCATCTCAATATTCCTTTATCCATGTTTTTGTTTATTGCTAAGACACTTTTCTGAATGTTTTCCTTCATGATAAGTGCAGGCCTTAAATCGTGCTGGTGGTAAATCAGGGAATAAAGGCTCCGAAGCTGCTCTTACTGCTGTAAGTTTAAACCATGACTGTTGTAAAGTAGTTGTGGCTTTTCGTTGATTGGTTTGACGTCGAAGTTAGTTTTTCTATCTTGGTTTGTCTAGTTTGCACTTTTGGCCCTCATTGTTCTATACATTCATTTGATTTTCGTTTTTCTCAAGTTCCAACAATGGGCTTGAAAGGTTTAAACCGGGCCTTACAATTTTCAAGCTTTTTTGAAAACAAAGAAAAAGAATTCAGAAACTTAGAGAGCCGTAGAGACCCCATTTCGCAACAATTTCACAAACAAGCATGGACAGGGATTTAGTTATGTGGCCCCAGCTCAACACACGCATACTTGCTTGACAGAGTCACAAATGCTCTAAAATCGTCTGTTTCTAACAAAAAGGTCAAATCAACCTCCAGTTAGCTCCGAATCGACACTAACCACCAGTTAGGGCCTGAGCGAACACAAACCTCCGGTTAAGGCCCTGAGCCAACACCAAACTCTATTTAAGGCCCGATGTCAATTGGATGGATTCTAGTTGGTTTAGGATGCTTCAAGAAACCAATTGGATTTCAGCAAGAATCCGTAATTAAATTTAATTGCCGAATAATTCTGAAAACTTGGATTATGACTCAAAAAGGTAACTTAGATGATGTGGCACTGCTGCATTAATCATTGAGTGGAGTGATAAAGAGTGTGGGTCCACCCACCTACCAACATACTTATGACACATCGGAATCTGATTTGGGTATGGTTTTGGTTTATTTGACCATTTCAGAGCATGCTTTCATAGTTCCCCATTCTTAATTCCCCCAGTCCCTCATGGGATTCTCCCACGATTTAGAGACTAGGGTGATGTTTGGTTGAGATTTTAAAATCAAGTTTTTAAAATTTCTACCAAAAAGTCAATTTTACTTCGCACTTTCCAAAATTTACGTCACTTTATTTTCTCTCATAAAATTTTTAAAACACCATAACATTAAATTCAAAAATCGGAATTAGATAAAAAATATATATATATATTTGAAACCTATTAATCGAGATCTATAAAATAAGATCCATTGTGACTATTTTTTGAATTTTTTTCATGAGTTTTTTTTAATTGAATGAAAAAAAATCCCAACAAAAATTAAATTCACTTTTCAACTTACTTTCATACTTCCCAAAAACTTTTCTAAAAAACATGTTTTAAAATCTCAACCAAACAAACCGGGTTTCTTTGTAGCTATGGCTGCTTCTCCCCTCCATGGGCCCTTTTAGATCCAAAACATCATAGGATTCTTAATTCCCCCACTCCCTCATAGGATTCTCCCACGATTTAGAGACTAGGGGTTTCTTTGCAGCTACAGCTGCTTCCCCCCTCCATGGGCTCTTTTAGATCCAAAACATATTCTTATTCGCGTTAACTGTGAATAGTACTTTAATAGACTTTGGCTTCAGCATCAATGGTACATCCATAAGTAACCCCATCAAGGTTTCTTTGATTTCAACTATTTGTGAAAATGTCTCACTGAAAGATCAGGATATCAAGAAGCTACAAGTCCGTCCATTTTGACCATCAAGTTTGAATGGCCAAAATTCAGAGTTGAGAGTTGAGTTAATGTGTTTGTTTTGATTAAAAATTCAGAAACAACCTCTTAATATGCTTCTTGATGTGACTAAGGAAGTCTGAATCCTTACATAATACCATTGCCCTCAACTTTTTCTTGTCATACTTAAAGAGATAAAAGAAGGGCAAAATGGTCAAAGCAATGTGTATAACATCTATTCAGATACTGACATATTTCGTTTAGACCAAAAAAAAATGTTTTCAGATTCATTTTTTAGTCTTTAAATTCAGTCTTTAGACTTCACGTTTAGCTAAGAAAGGTTTCTCGCTCTGAATTTTCTTCTTCTCCCTTCACTCTCTTCAATTCATGCTCTGTAGTTGCTGATGTAAAGCAAATTGCATCATGAGATTTTAAATTCTTTTAGTTATAGTTGATTGACTTTCTTATATGCCTTTTTGTGTCGTATACCAAAAAGAGAAAAATAGATATGATTTGGTTTCTTTTTTACCAATTTAAATTAATAAATTATTTTATTTTATTTTCGTGATGAGTATATTGCAGATTGAAATGGCATCTTTGTTCGAGCACCATCTGAAGTAGCAGCATTAGCAGTAGTGGTACTGTTGTCTGTTATTTGATTTTTGTAGTAAGTTTAACTGTGTTCTTGCAGCCACATTAAGAATATATATTTCATAAGACTTGTACATTTTACAAAAATACTAACGTCAACATTAAAAAATGGTCAAAAATAATATTTATTTTTTTTATTGCAAGATTTGATACATTGATTATGTGCCAAAAATAAAACAAAACTCAATATGTTTGATCATATCTCATGTTTGTTGTTAGTTAAAATTGGATATCCGAGTGGTATTTTTATCCTATAAAAGCTTCTTATTCTATGAGGAGATGGAGGTGGGGTTATTTAATCATGATTGAATAGAAATAAATTATTATATATGACCTTATTTAACACGTCTAACGCAAATATACAATATTCCAAAAAAGAAATTGGGAATATATATCAAGTAAAAATAGTGTATATTCAGGAATATGTTCGTTTTACACTAGACTAGATGTGATAAAGTTGGCAAAAGGGTTTGGTTTATCACCCAGTTGAGCAGGGTTCGAGTCTTGGGATGGAATTCCCAATTCTTTTCTCCTTTTCTTAAGATTGAATATTGGACGTGTATTATTAATTGTATGTATAAAATGAAAAATGAATGTCTATTTTTGCCCGTGGACTTAGTTTAATCATTGAAAAGGTTTTGGTAGTGATGGTTTGGTTTGATTTGAGTTTATTTTTTCCATTCTCATGAACTTTATGGATGCAATTAACTCAAATATTCAATCGGATTAGTTAAAAAGTATATGGGATGAAGTAATAGTGCTTGAATAAAATAAATGCCGAAATGGGAAAAAAGAAAAGAAAAAGAAGTGATAACAGTTAGGGCCAAAGAAACAGGGAGTAATTTTTTCTTAAAACAAGGGTCTAATTTCTAATTTCAACAGAGTTAAATCATGCCACGTGTTTTTTCTTATTTTTTTTTCAAATATCAGTTGTACTCTTTAATAGAAGAGTGCCAAAGGGGTCAATAAATTAACTCAAGACATTTACATTTTTAAAAATTATTTATATCTTTTTAAATGCGCTACTTATAAAATGTGGTATTTAAAAGTAATGAAAAATAATATAGTGTGCAAAAATAAGTGCATATACAAAGACAAGAATACACAAAAAACACGTTAATCATCTCTGTTCTTTCTCTTTAGCATTATGACATTCCTTTTTGTTAATCTATCCTTCATATTTATTTAAACATGTTTATATGCCCCGAGTTAATCTAGTGGTGCCCTCAGCACCATCTTTAATAAAAACCAATTGAACCTTAA
Source organism: Lonicera japonica (assembly GCA_021464415.1). Taxonomy (NCBI): domain Eukaryota; kingdom Viridiplantae; phylum Streptophyta; class Magnoliopsida; order Dipsacales; family Caprifoliaceae; genus Lonicera; species Lonicera japonica. Next base: position 68,409,169 of record CM038467.1, on the reverse strand, counting down.
CAACATAAAAAGGAAAAAAAGAAAAAAGAAAAAAGAAAACTTCAATACTTTTAGTAATGATATGCAAATCAACGTGACCAACTAGAATATCATTTACCAATAAGAAAACGGGAGATAGGAGATAAATCCCTTATATGATCACATTTGCATGAAAGGTCTATTACAAAATCATTATATGATCACATTTTCACGAAAGGTCCATGATAAGATATTTTAATATAATGAGACATTTTATTACCATAAGCAATGGCAAGACAAAATTAGAATTAGTTGCATTGAGATTTGACATATATGTTTCAATTTTGTAGTTAACCCACTTGGTAGTTAAACTTTTTTATGATATTTGGTAAAGATGGTTTACTAATCATAGAAATCATTTCACCAACTTTTATCAAAAAACTCATTGGCTTGACCCCCAAAATGCCCGATCCGTGACTTACAGTCCTTAAATTATGACCTTACTTGAAATGTTAATTTAGAGAAATACTCATCATAACTTATGGTAGAAAGTATCTACCAGTCCACTACAATATATATATATATATATATATATTGTAGATTCAATTGTTTCTTAATATGAATTGTTTACTAATTTGCAAATTACATTCCCTATGTCTATTGTTTATTGATTTGTATTTCTTTTTATCTTTATTGGATTCATCGAGAAACACTAAAATTCTTTACAAAATTATTTTTGAATGAAATTTTAATTAAAATATAAAGGTTTCACTACAAAGTGAAAGTGAAATCGTAATTTTACTGAAGATTTATAAGAAACTTTATGTGAAATTTACAAGTTTAACGGCAACAATATGAAATGTGGTGAAATTTGAAAGTTTCATAGCAAACTATCGTGATAGGAAATTTACAAACTTTTAAGAAATTTTATGTGAAATTTACAAGTTTATTGGCAAAAATATGAATTGAACTGAAATTTGAAAGTTTCGCTGTAAACCCAAATTGAAATTTACAAATTTCACTATACGTTTACAAGAAAATTTGATGTGAAATTTACAAATTTAACGAAAAAAATATGACATGCAATGCAGCTTAATTATTAGTTTTGTTAGCATATATATAATTATGAAAAGATATATACAAGGGAACTAAATTGTCTTTCTTTCATATCTAACATGGTATCAATGCGATAAACAAATCCTCGTGCACTCGTGCATGTATTCTTGGTCATCTTCATCCATTGCCAAAAAACCCACTACCTATACACCATCTTCATCTAGTGCCATTAACTAATCACCTTAGACAATCGCCACCTTCATCTATCACCCATTATCTATACAACCATCATCTTAGCCACATAATCCATTACTCTAAAAGCCTTAAATCCTACATACATCAACAAAAAAAAAAAAGAATAAGCAATAGCTTGCCTCAAACCTAAGAACACCAATGCCCTAACAAGATATGTTCAAATAATAAACCTAATCACACAATCTGAATCGTTTCCCTAGGACAATCCCAACGCCATAAAAACCGACTTAAACGGACCTTGCACGTGCTCTCATGCACTGTGAATATTTCTATTTTTCGTCACTGTCAATTCCCACACACCAATGCACCACTTCTTACACGCCAACGCGAGCATCACTTTTCATGCTCTCACATGCCCACTCCTCCACTGCTATGTGTCGCCTGCCTCGTTGCCACATGTTACTATCGCACTCTACCACATGTCACCAATAGAATTTTTGGTTCTTTTGACCGATTTAACCACCGGTTTATCTTTTTCTTTTTTTTGGCCGATTTGGTTCATTATTTTATTGATTTTTAGAGTTTTCATTCTGGATCCTAAGGTTTTCAGTTGCCCTGGTCACGTTTTCAGCCTCTATTTTACTAGATAAGGCCTCTATATTACAATTTAAGTTATACACTGCTAATTTTCTAATTTTTTAATAGATCGATTCAGCACTATTGTGATCTATTTTCGGACAACTTGGTCTGGTCCTTAGGTTTTCAGACATTTTGATTGCATTTCTGCCCTAAGTTTCTCTAACATTAGTCTTTATTTTACTATTCCAGATGTACACCGTATATTTGTAAATGGAACGATCTCAACATAAGTGTGCTTATTGTCCTTGATTCAATCATGTTCTCTTGACTTATCGCAAATGAGTATATAAGCACTGCTGCAAGAAATGACTCGATCATTATCAAGATGATTGTCACATGAATCATTATCCATGCATATCTCAATCTCAGTCAACTGTAAGAGAATCATGCAATTCAGGAGCATCTGCTTCATTTATCTCTCTTAATGATACTGATAATCTTCTTAAACAGGTTTTATCTTCATCCAGCTCTACTATATCTATGACTTCAAGTAACTCTTGTTTTCTTGGCTCTGGCTATTACAATCATATGATGCTAATCCTAGTATATTATTAAACAAAACTCTTATCTCACACTCATCTCCTATTAATACTGCTAATGGATCTCATTTGCATGTCAATCATATAGGATCAATATCAACATCAAACATATCCCTCCCTGCCACTAATTTCATAAGTCGCGTAAAATGAAGACACACAATTGACACTTAAATTTCAAATCGAACCACATGAAATGCTACACAATCATCCACACATATGTATTTATGGTATTTAAACATGTTTAAAGTGTTTGAGTCACTAAATTCAACTCGAAATTAAAGATACTAACCAAAGTGATATTATGCACTCAAATGGAACTAATATGTGGAATTTACATATGATAAAAATATGGAATGTTATACTTGATTAATAGTTTTCTTCCTCTCTGTGCTTGAGGATCATATTGATCTTGGATTTGGATCTAGGCTTGTCAATGGATTGGATTTGGATCGGATTAGGGCAAATCGAAAAACATATTTGAAAAAGTTTTCAGATCGGATCATGTAACGGATCACCAAAACATTGATCCACATCCAAATTTTTTCGGATCGGATATTATCCGACCCGTTTAAAATTTTAATAACATAATAAAAAATTTGTAAATATATATTAAAAAAAACGAAACATACATAAAAGTTAAGCCTAACAATGGCCAAATTTCTTCTATTTTTGTAAAAAGAATTTTATTTTTTATAATTGTATAAATAATAAGAGGGTAATTATAAATAATGATAAATTTAAGCATAAATGTGTGTCTTGGATTGGATCGGATTGACATATATTCATATCCGATTTGTTAATCAATTGTCAAACGGGTTTGGATCGGATTCGGGTACAATTCCAATTCATTGACAGGTCGTCTAACTATATCAACATATAATTATACTGGTATTTATGAGAGATTACGTGACTCAAGATTTTTAGAAGTTGTTATGCTATTTTTAGTAATCTATTTTTAATAATCTGTTTTCTTGGCTAAGTCTCTAGGAATAAGTTGTTAGTGGCTGATAGTTGATCCTACTTCTCAGGAGCTAAAGTTAGTGGTTTGTTTTGTTATTTATCTCTTTTTGTAAGAGCCTATATATAGACTAGTTCTCTAATCTTTTAGATAGTGAATTAGAGCTTCAGTTCATTTCAATTTTAATAAATCTTCTGCTGTATTTTTATTCCCAGTTCTGCTATTTTTAGTTCCCAGTTTATATCAGTGGTATCAGAGGAAGGTTCTAAAAGAGAGAGTCACTTTATAAAGTTCTAGCCAAACGTGTGATATAGCAGTAGTTATTTCTATTTGTTTCTTGCAGCAGCAGTGAATTCATGATGGCCACGGATAACTTTATTCAACGAGCTACTCCCCGCTTTGATGGTCACTATGATCATTAGAGCATGTTAATGGAAAAATTTCTAAGATCCAAGGAGTACTGGCAAGTCGTCTCCGATGAAATTACTTCACCACTAGCCGGCACTACAAGTACAGATGTGCAGAAAGCAGAACTAGAAGCGAAACAACTGAAAGATCTCAAAGCAAAAAAATACTTATTTCAAGCAATTGACCGCTCAATCCTATAAACGATTCTTTGTAATGACACCTCCAAACATATATGGGATTTTATGAAGAAGAAATACCAAGGTTCGACAAAGACCAAGAGGCAGCAGCTTCAAGCACTTCGTATGGAGTTCGAAACACTTCGAATGAAGTTAGGAGAATCGGTTACAGATTTTTTCTCTTGGACAATGGCGATTGTGAATAAGTTGCGGATCCACGGTGACAAGACAGAGGATGTAACTATTGTTGAGAAAATTCTTTGGTCGATGTCGCCAAAATTTAATTATGTTGTTTGTTCTATTGAGGAGTCAAATGACCTCGATGAACTTTCAATTGATGAGTTACAATCGTCTCTGTTGGTTCACGAGCAGAAGATTATTTACGAAGATAAGGAAGAGCAAGCTTTAAAGGCTTCGACTAACAACAATTCTTGGTCCACCTATAGATCAGCAGATCGAGGTAGAGGCCGTGGAAGAGGTGTCCGGGGAGGTAGAAATGGAGCTAGAGGTAGAGGAAGAGGTGGACGATGAAACTTTAGAGCTGATGAATACCAGCCAGATTCTCAAAACAAAGGCAGAGACTGAAATCAACAGTATGACAAGTCCAAGGTAGAGTGCTATAGATGTCATAATTTTGGGCATTATCATTCTGGATGTTATACTAAATTACCCAATGACAAAGAAAATGGAGAGAAATCAAATTTTGCTAAAAAGAAAGAAGTTGAAACCTTGTTGATGGCTACTCAAGTCGAAGAACCACTCAGGCAGAAGTGTGGTACGTGGATACAGGTTGTAGCAATCACATGTTCGAAAGTAAGTTTTCTTTTTGTACTCTAAACGAAGGCTTTCGTTCTATAGTAACTTTTGGTGATAGTTCTACTGTAAAGGTAATGGGAAAGGGTGATATTAATATAAGAACCAAGAATGGTTTTGTAGAAACAATTTCCAATGTGTTTTACGTTCCCGATTTAAAAAGTAATTTGTTAAGTGCTGGTCAATTGCAAGAGAGGGGTTATACAATAACGATTCAAAAAGGTGCTTGTGAGATATATGATCTTTCTAGAGGTGTTGTTGTTGTTGTTCAAATGGCTTCTAACAGGTTGTTTCCCTTGAAGATTGAAAGTATCCAACCTTGCCTAATGGCTGAACTGAAAGACCCCTCCTGGCTTTGGCACTATCGCTATGGCCACTTGAATTTTGCTGGACTAAAGACCCTCCAACAGAAGCAAATGGTGACAGGTCTTCCTCATATTACCATTCCTTCTCACGTTTACGAAGAATGTGTTATTAGCAAACAACATCGTTCTCAATTTCCTCAAGGGAAGTCATGGAGAGCAAAGAAAATTCTAGAATTAGTTCATTCAGATATTTGTGGACCGATTAATCCAACTTCGAATGGGGGTAAAAAAACATTTCATTATTTTTATTGATGATTATAGTCAGAAAGCGTGGGTGTCATTTTTGCAGGAAAAATTCGAAGCCTTTGATGTAAGGAATTAGGGCAGTAATCATGAATCGCATACACTAATTTATGCACTAATCATTAAACCCTAGGATCTATACAGATCAATAAAAATCGATATAAGACATACCTTGTATGAGATTCGAATTAAAATCAATGAACACGGTGGACAAAACCTTCTGTTGTTGTCGTTCTAGCGTTGAAAATACTACGCCTCTACAGTATGCACACACGAACGGGATCGGATCCTTGCTTGGTGTACTAGCGCCTTTAGGGTTCTCACACTAATTTGGTACTCGGCCTTTGTTTCTCTCACTTACGGCCAAGAGGAACAATGGTCCCTTTTAAAGGGGAACCCTAGTGAGAAACCCTAAGCAACAAAACAAATTAAACCCAAGTCCAACTTGGCCCATTTTCAATTCGTTTTGAACCAACTCGTTTTGGTGTGCGATCCTGTAGGTTTATACTCTTTGGCAGTATAATTAAAATCCCGTTTTATTATACGAAATAGTAAGCGGTCTCTAGTAAAACATTACTATTACCCAAAGGGTATAATGGTCAAAATAACACAACCTTAAATTGATATTCCACATATTAACTCCTTTTGTCAATTGATATCTAGATTGAACACAAGACTAGGCAAGTGTCATTCTTGTATAGTTCAATATTTATTTCTTGATCTCTAAGTATAATTAATCTAAAACAAATGACATCTCATTTGTGCATGGCCATGCAAATATTAATTAAACTTATCAAGGGGTCCAACGATATCTCTCTCATTATATGAGAGTGACAAATCCCATCTTGATCAACCACATACCTCTACATAGTTCATAGTATGCTCGATCATCATCTTTATAATTACTCGGTCAAGAGCAACGTTTGATAATGCCTAACATGTTAATCCCTATGTTAGTAACCATGGCGATCTCAGGTCTGAGGATAATACGATATCACAAATGGGGAACATCACTGATGACATTATGTAACACTCCTCGCAGTGTCCCCAAAGCGGGTCGGTCAAATACTTTATTCCCTAACAAGTATCAGTATGTTCAGCTTGATATCTCCATATCCATGACTTGTGGAACATAGTCATCAACTGACCCATACTCTAATCATTATATCAATGTGATCCTAGGTTATTGACACATGATCAGGGACATCTAAACAATATTATTATAACATTACTAGCATCCCACAATCTAGTCACATACTTGATGAACTGGTATTAATAAATATTATTTACAAGAGAATATAAAGTAAAATGAAATAAACTTTATAAATGACAATAAGCATAAGATATCCAAGTACAAATCATAATATATGAATAGTCATATGACATATCTCTTTCATTTGAAGCATTTAAAAGTTTCAAGGCACGTGTTGAAAAAAAAACAGGGAGTTTCATTAAAACTTTTCGCACTGATCGTGGTGGAGAATATTGTTCAAAGGCATTTTGAACAATTTTATGATGTACAAGGCATACGAAGAGAACTCACAGCGGCTTATTCACCACAACAAAATGGCGTATCGGAGAGAAAAATATAACCATTCTCAACATGGTGAGGAGTTTGCTCGCAAGGGGAAAAATTCCAAAGAGTTTTTGGCCGAAGCGATAAATTGGAGTGTTCATGTATTAAATAGAAGTCCTACATTTTTTGTTCAGAATATGACACCGGAAGAGGCCTGGAGTAGACGAAAACCAGCAGTGGATCATTTTAGATTATTCGGATGCATCGCCTATGCACATGTCCCAGACGAGAAGAGGAAGAAGTTGGATGATAAGGGTGAAAAATGCGTCTTTCTTGGCGTGAGTGACGCATCCAAGGCATATAAATTATTCAATCCACTCACAAAGAAAATAGTAACCAATAGAGATGTTGTTTTTGATGAAGAGAACACCTGGAGCTGGGGTGGGTAGCAGTCTACTGCTGTCATTTTAGACAATGAAACACATGAGCTTCAACACCAACAGATTCCTATTGTTTCTGAACCTGAAGTATCAACAAATGATACATAAAATGACGCTCCTCCAATAGCAGCTGAGCGTACAAATATAAACCCAGAATCACAGCAGTGCCGTGTTCGAAAGAGGCCAGCGTGGATGCAAGATTTTGAGGTAACTGGTATTCAATCTGGTGATTATGATACAATTGTCCATTATGCTTTGTTATCAGATTGTGATCCCATTACATTCCAAGAAGCCGTCAAGGATCCGAAGTGGCTAAAGGCCATGAATGAGGAAATCGGGTCTATAGAGAAAAATGACAGTTGGGAGCTAGTCAAACTTCCTAAAGGGCAAAAATCCATTTATGTTAAATGGGTTTATAAAACGAAGCTCAACAAGGATGGTAAAGTGGACAAGTACAAAGCTCAGCTCGTAGCAAAGGGATACAAGCAAGAATTTGGGGTAGATTACAAGGAGGTGTTTGTTCCAGTTGCAAAGCTTGATACTATTTGATTGGTGTTATCCATGGCTGCCTGAAACTCATGGTCTATCTATCAATTAGATGTGAAGACAGCATTTTTGCATGGGGAGTTGGACGAAGAAGTCTATATTGCACAACCCCTTGGTTATGTGAAACAAGGCTGCGAAAACCAGGTATACAGGTTAAAGAAAGCATTATACGGATTGAAACAAGCTCCAAGAGCTTGGTACAGTCGTATAAATGCTTTCTTTATTAAAGAAGGTTTCATTAAATGCCCATATGAACACACTATTTACACTAAATATGGTGACAATAAAAAGATTTTAATTTTGTGTTTATATGTTGATGACCTCATTTATACTAGTAATGATAAAACTATGCTGGCTGATTTTAAAAGGTCCATGATGAAAGAATTTGATATGACTGATTTAGGATTAATGCACTATTTTTTTTGGCATTGAGATAGTGCAATCATCTACTGGTGTTTTCATCACTCATAAGAAGTATGCTATAGAAATTCTGGACAAGTTTATGATGAAAGAATGTAATTCTGTCACTACCCCAACTGAAGTTAGCCTCAAACTCTCAAAGAATGGAGCAGAAAAAAAGGTGGATACGACTTTGTTCAAGCAAATAGTTGGAAGTCTCATGTATTTAACTTCTACGAGGCCAGACATCATGCATGCTGTCAATTTAATAAGCAGGTACATGGAGAATCCAACTGAAGTTCACCTCTTGGCTGCAAAAAGAATTTTTCGTTACTTGAAAGGGATAACAGATTTTAGAATTTTGTACAAACATGGTGAAAATTCAAGCCTGCTTGGGTATTCAGATAGTGATTATATATGATGGAGATCCCGACGATAGAAATAGTACTTCAAGAGCCGTATTCTTGCTAAATTCTGGAGCCATTAGCTGGTCATCAAAGAAGCAGCCAATAGTAACATTGTCAACTACTGAGGCTGAGTTTGTTGCTGCAGCATCAAGCTCTTATCAATCCATTTGGTTACGAAGGTTATTGGAAATTCTAAACGACCAACAACAAGAACCAACACTGATATATTGTGATAATATGTCAGCAATCAAGCTTTCTAAAAATCCAATCCTCCATGGGAGAAGCAAACATATTGACGTGATATATCATTTCTTGCGTGATTTATGTAAGGATGGAGTTATTGATCTTGTGTTTTGTAAAAGTGAAGAACAAATTACTGATATTTTAACTAAGCCTCTCAAGCCAGCTGTGTTTCTGAAGTTTCAAGACATGCTCGGACTCTATTCCTTAAAAGATGTTGTTTAAGGGAGGGCTATGCAAAGTGCAGCAATGCTAAAGTCATGCTCCTAAACTGATTTTACAGCAAATATCAGTTTAAGGGAGGGTGTTAGAAGTTGTTATTCTATTTTTAGTAATATGTTTTCTTGGCCAAGTTTTTAGGAATCAATTGTTAGTGGGTGATAGTTGATCCTACTTCTCAGGAGCTAAAGTTAGTGGTTTGTTTTGTTATTTATCTCCTTTTGTAAGAGCCTATATATAGGCTAGTTCTCTAATCTTTTAGATAGTGAATTAGAGCTTCAGTTCATTTCAATTTTAATAAGTCTTATGCTGTATTTTTATTCCCAGTTCTGCTATTATTAGTTCCTAGTTTTTATCAATGTCTGAGTCCCCGATGGATTTGGAAGTCTTGTTTAAAAGTGATGTGATAATGTGTTGTCGGTTAGGTTTGTTTTGCATTTTGATCATTCTGGATCTTTTAGATACGGTGATACTCACATGTAGATAATTTCAACACTTAATAGGATATTTAATTAGGGAAAAAAACAAAGAAAACCCTGAAGTTTTGGGGTATTTACAATCTTGACCCCGAAATTTGAAACTTTGCAATCATGCCTCCAAAGTAATTTTTCACAGCAATTTGGACCCTCCGTCCAACTCCTCTGTTAAAGTTAATGTTTTGCTAACGTGGCAACCAATTTTAATTTTTTTTTCTGAAACTTCTCATTTTCTATTAAAATGTTCTATTAAAATGAGAAAATATGTAGGCAATGAAAACACATCAAAAAGCCAAAAAAAAAAAGTACCTAAAATTTCTTTTGCTTCGCAAAAATGACGTAAAAAAATACTACTAATTTTCTAACTAAAAAGGCAAAATAATTTGTTTTTTTTACTAAATCTACATGCTTCTAACTAACACAATCACTTTTAAAAAATTAAGTTTTATTTAAAGAGGATTCAAATCCGTGGCTTCCTTGCATGTGTTTATTTATTGTGTTATTTAAGAATTGTTTTATTAGGTTTTGAAATTCAAATTGCAAAAAATATCTATATTACTTATATTACATATAAAAATATTGGATTTTTGTGGTGTGCTTATAAACGATTTTGTCGCAGTTTTTTTTTTCCGCTCCCACATCGACATTAAGAGTTATTTTTTTAAAAAAAATTAAAAATAAACATAATAATACATTTAATGGTGAGAACATTCATTTATATTATAAAATGTGTTCTTTATTTTTTGGATTTATTTTTAATACTTTTTAAGTTATAGTTATTTTTTATAATTGTATAAATAATAAGAGGGTAATTATAAATAATAATAAATTTAAGTATAAATATGTATCTTGGATCGGATCGGATTGACATATATTCATATCCGATTTGTTAATCAATGGTCAAACGGGTTCGGATCGGATTTAGATGTACGGATTAGAAATCTGAATCCATATCCGACTGAACGGATTGAATTCGGATCGGATTCGGGTACAAATCCAATTCATTAATAGGTCTAACTATATCAACATATAATTATACTGGTATTTGTGAGAGATTACGTGACTCAAGATATGTCTGAGTCCCCGATGGATTTGGAAGTCTCGTTTAAAAGTGATGTGATAATATGTTGTCAGTTAGGTTTGTTTTGCATTTTGATCATTCTGGATCTTTTAGATACGGTGACACTCACATGTAGATAATTCCAACACTTACTAGGATGTTTATTTATTACGGGTCGGGTCTCCTTAATGAACCCAATTATTTTCCTAATTGTATATATATTTTTTTATGTGGGCCGGATGGCACTTTAATTAAGGCATGGTCAAAAATTCAATTTTGTAATTATATATGAAATGGGCCATTAGCCCAACAAGTGTTTTCATGCAGTAGCTCATTACCAGATAGGTTCACTACGCCCTAGTAGCTTTGTGGTGGTTCTATCAAATCTAAGAGTTTTCATTTATGAACATATTTACGCAGAATACAATCTTATTGTTCAATAAACCATGCTGCCTAAGTACTAGTTCATTTCTGCAAAGAAAGCGTTTCATCCGTTCATTTCTATGATCATATTTCATATTCTCCATTTTTGGTGCATAGTTGCACTCTGCTAATTATTACCCGTAAAAGTCGGAGTCGTATTGACCCTAGTTACAACTTGTTTCACAATGATTGGTCCGAATCAAGACAACATAAAACCTTTCTCATTGATAATATTTCTTATTTGTTACTGTTAGTATTTAGTCATATCCGCCATTGTTTGTTATAATAGGTTTGTTATTTGTTTATTGCAATTATGTTGATGTACGTCTAGATAGTAAATTTCATTATTCTTATCGATTTGATTTGATTTCATTTTATATTCTTTCTTTATCAACTCAACTATTTCTCCAACACAAAAATCACTTTTTACTCAATAACTACTCCCTCGTACCAGAATATGCTTACTTTATTTAGTTGGATTTGCTCACTTCTTCCAGGTATGTTACACCTAAACTTCAAGTGCTTTTTCAAATGGGGTCTATATGTTTGAATCACATTAACACATTCAATTTTTACATTGTGACTGATATTTCAAAGAATTTCTGAAAAGTGAAATTCCAGCTGGCAATAACTATAGGTAAGTTCAGTTTCCACGAAATTGTATTCTCAATTTTTTAAATTTGAATTTGAATTCATTTTAAATCATGTTGCTTGATTTGAGGACATTTAACTTAGGTATTTAAATTCAATAAGGGCATATTAGGAATTGTGCTAATTAATTAAAAATAGTTATAACATTATCCAAAATTAATTAAAATTGGATTTTTTGAATTGTGTCCTCGAAACTAATCTACCAAAATGTTTGTCCTTCAATATAAAGAGAAAAATAACTTTGTCCTTTATAAAAAAATGCCCTCTTGATTTTATTCGCTTTATTATATGTGCTTCTGTATAATAGGTAAGCACAACACAAGTTCTAACAATAAAATTGAACTAGAACACGGGTTCATTTTTGACACGACATTCTGCAAATTGTTATTGGCAAAACAAGTAACCCATCAAGGTTAATTGATGTTGGTTAAAAAAAAAATGAAAAAAAAAAGGTTAATCAATGAGACCTTCCTTAAACTTTCACCAAGGACTGCGTCTTTAAAAAAATAAATCGTAAACCTCATCTTAAAAGGTTTCAAACGCAAAGACTGGATCCTAAATTTTTTCCTCTTAAATTCAGCCGAGAAAAAAATATTAGTTTTTGCACACATCTTAATCCAATATACAAAGTATTAAAAGAAAGTCTAATTCTTTCCGGCAACTCTAAGTTGTGTTTGATGAAAAATAATTGAAAATTTTACTGTTTTTTATGAGATGATAGAAAAATAGATGAATGGATCGGTGAGTCTATGATTACCTTTTTAGTTTTTTACTAAACAAATTTCTTCGCATGATGGATAAGAAAAAAATTATGAAAACTTAGTATATATACATATATATGAATTTTTTTTCATAAAGACCAAGTTTAAGTACAATTCCGTATATATTAGGGCTTTTGAAAAAAAGTAACCAAATGAATTTTTTAATTAAACTTGTCGGAGGCAATTTTCATGATAAGTATATAATTTTTACCAAATTTTATCAAAAATTGCAATTGAAAATCAAGTTAACTAAAAAAATTGATAATATATATATATGCACATTTCTTGATATATATATATCAATATTTTAAATAAGAAGAATAATTAGACACACAACTACTACAAATATGTAGACATAACAGCAAATCGATACTACTTTCGTGTAAATCGAACTCATGACATCTTTATTACGAGGATAAAGAGACTAGCAACCAGAATACAAACTCATTAAATAAAAATATTTTTTAAATGTGTAATTAACTAAAAGGTGGCGATATTTATACCCTACAAAACACTTAATTTTACTCTCACTTTTTATTCAATTGTTAAAAATCAAGTATATAAATTTGACAATATATTACACAATCTCTAAATATCGAATATATAAACTTATATTCAACTTGTAAAATTTAAATAACAAATACTTTATTCGAAAAATTGAATAAAAGTTGAAATATTATGAGCTCTAAATAAAGAAAATAAAGAGATCGAGAAAGAGGAATCAGATCAATAACTCTGGAGAACGGTTGTACGCTATGAAAACGCGTCAATCTAATCGGTGAGGAGGTACGTAAGAATTTGAAAAGGTCATAAAATAATTTCAAGACAGCCGTAGTTGAGCGAGGGACCCATTATCTACCTCTGCCAACAAAACAACAAAAACCATCTCTCTCTCTCTCTCTCCTTGAAAATTGATAGATGGATATCTAAATTTCTTCTCGTACCAATCGCTTAAAAATAGTTGCTTTAAACTTTAAATGAAATTGTAAAGGTTGAATACGAATTAATAAGATGAGTTAATTTACTAACTACTATTCAGACATTTTGATATAAAACTTTACGTATGTAATTTTAAAGGAGTGGAAACATTCACACTCTTAATATTTTTTAGAAACACTCATCTTTTTTATTTAATTTTTTGACAATCGAGTAATATAATGTCTATGTTATTCAGTTGTAAATGATCGAGTATAAATTTGATAATGCATCATTTAGTTGTCAAGAATTGAGTATATAGGTTTATATTCGGTTGCGAATAACTGAATGAAAGTGAGAGTGTTATCAAATATTTTTGGGGTGCCAATATTACCACTTTTTAGAGTTGGTTAAATTAGAGATAATATCAATATGAATATTAATGTGAATAGGGAGTCAACATACCCTGTTTTATGTTAATTCAAGTTGTCTTAGTAGACCAAAAGAAAAAGTTCTTTGTCTTTGTATTGTGTTTTATGTATTTCGAGTGTTTTTAATTTGAATATAGTTTGATAAATTTTTTTATTGGCCGTATATATATATATTACAATTTATGTAACTTGAGAGACACGTCACAACTGAGTAAATATATATATATATATATATGTATACATTTTTTTTACTAACACGTCATAATGCTAATTTAGTGCTACAATATGGACATGGAACACGACATGATGTTGTGTTAAAAATTGTTCAAAAAAATAAATAAATTATAAACACAATTATCTCTTGTCAATTTTGTGATGCATTTTTGTATTGTTTTTAAAATTGTTGCCCTTCAGACTCCATTAGTTGAAATGAATTTGAGTAAAATATGGTGCATTGCATTATTTAATTGGTAAGAGCAACTTCGATTCTGTGCTATATCTATCTGTAAACTTAAAATTTGGGAGAATTTTTATAAAAACTCACTACAACCCCGACCACGCCTATCATCCAAATTTTAAAGAATAGAGAGGGGTCTCCAAATAAACTTCCAAATCTTGTGTTTAGTAGTTTTATTATGAAATAACTTTTATACCCTCAAATTTGTCTTATTGTTTGAGGAAAATCGCGATTAGAGAGTATTTCTCTCTAAAAGTATTGTCAAACATAAGAAAAATTAAATCAACGATTGGAGTGTTTCTCAAATATAACTTCTTTTTAAATAAGTTAAAAAAAAAAAAGTATAAAGAAATGATTGAAGTTGTTATATAGCTTAGCATAATTTGTGGCATGTGAGATGCCTTAAAAAGAACAACGCGGAGAATCTATCAAAGTAGCGATTGAACGAATCAATGAATGAAGTTTAGAACAACAATTATTTGCTGGCACGTCCTAAGATTTTAATTAGTCAAATTGTTGTCTCTTGCCTCACAAATACCCAATTATTTTCAATTCAATCAATTCAACCATTAATCATAAGCAGTGTTTCAATGTTTTGTCCATCTTTGTTGCGAAACTTTATCAGAAATTTTCAAGTCGAATTCTAACCGTGATGAACCTATTGTGGTCAGAGACAGATATTAACAATAAACAAGAATTAATCGAAATTCGCAAAAGTTAATCTAAACGCTGCATATAAATATATCGTCAACAAAGAAAAAAGAAAAATCATTTGACCATTTAATTTTGATTAAAATATATTTGTAATGTGACGTTATACATACATATACATATACATATACATATACATATACATATACATTTGAAAAGAACATGAGTAGTTGTCTGTAACAACGTGCTTGCTTGTTTCTAATTCCTACCCTACCAAATGGTCTTACTCTCCAAATCAAGACGGTGCCCCCACCCACCATTAATAAAATTCAAACACAAGATTTAAAAAATCAATGTCTGAGCCACCCGCACCAATAAATTTTTCAACTCACATTTATATGTTCCCCAACTAATGCAAAATTTTGGATACATCAAATTGGAAAACATTAAGATGAAATTTTAAAATTATTGCGGATAGAAAGAATAAATTCTTCATTAATTATATGAAACTTTGTATCACATTCAATTTATGTTAAGGTTTAAGATTTATTATATATATATATGAGGAATGTTCAATTTACACTTGGTATAAAATAATAAAGTTTTATACCCTTTAATAATTTATATTAATTCTATAAGCCCTAAACTGTAAGTCTCTTATCATAATCATATTATATATTAAAATATGAACCTTACAAAAATTAAATAAAAGTAAGTGTAGTGAGTATATATAGTTACAAATATTAGATTTATTTGAAACTTTGCACGCTTAGCTTATTTATTGGTATGATTGATAAATTATGAATTTGAGAAAAATTTATTGATGAATATAAAACTTATTAATCTTACGCCAATTTAACTTGAGCCTTTCCCTGTATATATATATGTCTTTTTTAATATATATATATATATATATACCTTTAAGATACATGTTAATATGAAGCCTTTAATATATACGGTAATAACCGGTGCAACTTTGTTTAACTAAAATTGGTATATGGGTGCATAACACAAATATATTTAAAAAATAAAAAAGATAAAATTGCTACCATGTATCAATTTTAGTTAAACTAAGTTGCATCGGTTATTAACATGTCACGTACATTTTTATTTTTTTTCATGTTTAGGCAAATTTCTTTATCTATAATTAAATCCTAAACCCACCACCACTTAGGATTTTGATGCAATGGATGATTGTGTACAAATTTGTAAATGAGAGTTACCAATTATGTAAAGATAGGTACTAATTTTTACACCAGCGATGAGTTATTTTTTAGAGAGAGAAAGTACTCGACGATGGGTTATTTTGTATTTTTGTAACATAGATAATGGTATGTGAGGATCAAGCGCTTACCATTACGCCAAATGCACACCAGATATACCCTCCGAATTCACCACGGGGAGGAGCGCAATCCGCACACCAGATATATCCTTCGGATTCACCATGGAGAGGAGCGCAATTGTGGATTTACCTCCAACAATCCCCCCCCACAATGGCGTGCCCCAGGTATCGAACCCATGACCTGCTCTGATACTAATTATGAGGATCAAGCGCTTACCATTGTGACAAAAGCTATAGCTATTAGCGAAGGCGCAACTTTATTTTCTTATACGCAAGGCTCATTAGAGCGCCATGGTATTCGATAACCTGCACACCAGATATACCCTCCAGATTCACCATAGAGAGGAGTGTAATTGTAGATTTACCTCCAACAGGTAACATGTCACTATTGACAAAAACTAAATACAAAAATTGTATATTTTTCTATAACAATAATATCATTTACTATTATACGATAATGTGATTCGAACTATTGCACTTGTCGTGAGTATTAATACGTATTCAACCTCTAGGTCAATTACTACTTCTGGTTTTGAAAAACTAGGTGTAGGAGTAGCGAGTTAGTAACTTGTCTTCTTCATCATAAATTGCCTTAAGAGTTAAATAACAAATATACATACACACATAGGGTGGAGGTATTCTAGGCCTATTATTCATTGGTTAGGGGAACCATCCTTAAACAAAAATCTCATGTACATCTTTACATATTTAACCACTCCATTGAACTTACTAACCACTGTTTTTCATTGTAGGTTGAGCCTAAATTTTTGGTCACTTATAAGTACATTTATTAAAAAAAAAAACTGGTACAGTATACCAATTGTAGTTAAACTAAGTTGTATCGATTATTAGCTTGTTAGACCATCTGCAGTAGTAAGTTAAAATGGTAGGCTAAAAGTATATATTTAGCCTACCATTTCAATTTTGTTTACACTTAAAAAGGTAAAGAATGATGTATAATGGACACAGACGATGCATTGAGTATCGGTTGTGGGAAAAAAAATCACGGCCGATATTCTGTATATCTTTTATACATTTTAAAAAAATAGAAATAAAAGGCTGATATTCTGTGAATTGGTCGTGTACAGCTGATGCACAGTCCATCGGCTATGGTAAATGGTTGTCTACTGTCAAATATAACAATCACTTACTAATTATGTAAAGATAGATACTAATTTTCACACTGGCGATCAGTTATTTTCTCAAGGGAGATAAAGTACCCAACGATAGGTTATTCCGTATTTTCGCAATATAGATAATAGTAACATGTCACTATTGACAAAAACTAAATACAAAAATTGTATATTTTGCTTTAATGATAATATCATCTACTATTATACAAAATCGAAAGACAACTTGTTAATTTGAAATCGTGTCGAGTTTTCGATTATAACCTGCGAGCTTGTAACGTGATTTGAACTATTGCACTTATCATAAGTATTAAGATATATTTAACCGCTAGGTCACTTACTACTTTTAAATTTAAATCACTTATACTTGGATCTACACATATCGCATCTGCAAAAATCTAATTTCATCAAAAGCAAAAACTTACTTTACCAAATATGAAAATATTTCATATTATCAAAACAAAAATCTCTTTTTTAAAATGTAATACTACATTAAGAAATAATATATTACTTTAATAATAACATAATTAATTTTATAATATTATCAGCTACTCCCTCCGTCCCAAATTGCTGGTCCCTTTTAGGAAATCTAACTTATTAAGGATCCAACATCATCATTATAATTTTTCACTTAATTTATATTGACTTTTCCTTTTTATAATTTTCTTTATTTAAAACTTTAACTTAAAAAGTGAAAGTACAAAAGGCAAAATAAATAATATGTTTATTTTTTTATGAAAAGTGGACATTTATTTTAAGACATTCAAAAAAAGGAGTAACAATTTAAAACGGATAGAGTATTTTTTTTGGTTCCTCACGGGATGTCCGAGCCAGCTTTCACGCACCTCGACTAATCTCCGCTCGCGGTTCGTGGCTGCCGCTGGTCAAACATTATTTTGACAACGCCGGAGTTTGACCTTGAGAGTTCCAAGTCGACCCAATATTATCCTAGTGAGATAGAGTATTAATATAACACAACGTTAAAGTAAGAGAGTATATTTTCAGTCGACATCAACTGTAATAAAAATGAGTGAATGGTTGAAAAATATGAAAGTAAAGCATGAACACATGACGTCGAACAAGCTGTACCCAAGTCAAATAATATCCGGGAAATAAAATTTGAAAAAAAGAATAAGAGACAGGGCAAAAGAAAAGGCAATAGCACAGGAAAAAAAGGCTTATAAAAACAAAGCATTGATGTGAGGGATGGAGGTAGAGCCAGTTGTATTTGTGTAGTGGCCATTTATTCGTACTCTGAAGGGCAGACACAAAACACTATTATTATCATTATTATTATTATTACTACCACTGCCATAGTGCATTGGAGGCTTTGTAGCTGTATATATTTACTTCTTTCTTTTTCCACTCACTTTGCATTTGAATGTGTGATTTTTGTCAGATCCTCTGCACATTTCTCTAACAATGCGTCCTCCTCATCTTCCCTTATTTTTCCTCACTCTCATTCTCCTCTCCGCCGCTGTTCAGATCTCCTTAGGGGCTGATGAGGACGAAGACAACAACAACGATCTATCGAACAAGCTCCAGTTCGAAAACCCGAGGCTGCGACAAGCCTACATTGCGCTCCAAGCCTGGAAAACTGCCATCCTCTCCGACCCCTTGAACTTCACCGCTACCTGGACCGGGCCAAATGTCTGCTCCTACACAGGAGTATTCTGCTCTCGGTCTCTCAGCAACCCCTCCGTGAGAGTCGTTTCCGGCATAGACCTTAACCACGCAGACATCGCCGGGTACCTCCCAGATGAACTCGGCCTTCTCACCGACCTCGCACTTTTCCATATCAACTCCAACCGCTTCTGCGGTGAAGTTCCAAATACATTCAAAAATTTGACATTCCTCTATGAGCTCGATATCAGTAACAACCGGTTCGTTGGGCCCTTTCCCAATGTAGTCATTTCTCTTCCATCCTTGAAATTTTTAGATCTCAGATTTAATGAATTTGAAGGCACGGTTCCTTCAAAACTGTTTGATAAAAAACTGGATGCCATTTTCTTGAATGACAACAGATTTAAGTTTGGTATACCTGAGAATCTGGGTAACTCACCGGTTTCTGTGTTGGTTTTCGCAAACAATGATCTTGGAGGGTGTATTCCAGCGAGTATAGGTAAAATGGGGAACACTCTCAACGAGATCATTTTGATGAATGATAATCTGACCGGGTGTTTGCCTAGTCAGATCGGGTTACTTAAGAAACTGACGGTGTTTGATGTCAGCTTTAACAAACTTCAAGGGTCACTGCCTTCTTCTATTGGCAGCATGAGCAGTTTGGAGCAGCTTGATGTGGCGCATAACCGCTTCACCGGTGTTATTCCGGCAACCATTTGCCAGCTGCCGAGACTTGAGAACTTTACCTACTCTTTCAACTATTTCACCGGGGAGGCGCCGGTTTGCGCTGCTGCTGCGGTCAGAGGAAATGTTGTGTTTGGGGGAAGAAAGAATTGTATTCCGGGGAAAATAGATCAACGCTCGTCAGGAGAATGTAGTTCTGAATCAGCGCGTCCAGTTGATTGTAGCAAGCTGAAATGCGGCGGTAGTACTGGTGGTGGATCTTCGCCAGTGCCAACACCGTCACCGGCGCCAAGGTCATCACCGCCTAGATCGTTGAATAAACCAAAGAATAGGAGGAGGACTCCGGTTTCCAGACCGCCATCTCCTAAGGCGGCTCACTCACCAAGGAGTAAGATAATCAATCCGCCGCCACCTCCGAGTTCTAAGTCTTCACCATCTACTAGATCTCACCCACCACCACCACCACCATCATCTGAACCCACACCTCCACCACAAAACTCCCACAATAATGTGCCATCTCCATCGCCATTGCCACCACCAGTTTGGATCTCACCACCCAACTCAAATCCACATTTTGCACCCCCACCACAAGTGAACCACCCTTCATCACCACCACCGCCAACTAAAAGAGAATCGCCAACCACCCATACCTCACCTCCACCGCCAGTTAAGTACCACCACTCGCCTGCGCCGAGTGCACCCCCTACCTACAGCCCACATATCTCTCCGCCACCGACACCTGTAAGCCACCAATCATCACCACCGCCGCCACCACCAAAGGAAAAAGTGTCACCAAGCACACACCACCACTCACCTCCCCCACCTGTTGCAACTACACCACCTACTCATCAGCAAAAAACACCACCACCACCTGCTGAGAAATCACCGCCTACTTATCAGCATAAAACACCACCGCCACCACAGCATGAGATGCCTCCACCTGGTGAGAATTCACCACCTACTTATCAGCACAAAACGCCTCCACCACAAAAACAACCACCTCCACCACATGCGCCTGTCCATCCCCTCCCTCCACTACTCCCACCACCATCTGGGTGTGAGGTTCCTCCTCCGCCCCCACCCCCACCAGCATCCGGTTGTGAACCACCACCACCCACACATCCAAATCATCACAATGCACCGCCGCCATTTGTTGCCCCACAATTGCCACCACCAAGTCATCATCATTGGCAACCAACATCTCCACCTCCTACATATCATTCCCCAAGTCCACCACCATCGTCGCCGCCACCACCACCTAAACAGCATTGGCATTACCCACCACCCTCCTCACATTCTCAATCTCCCCCACCACCACCACCACCTCCCGCCAAGTACTACTATTCATCACCACCCCCACCACCGCCAGCATTTGAAAACACACCGCTTCCGCCAGTTGTAGGGGTATCATATGCCTCTCCTCCACCTCCCCCTATTCCCTACTATTGATCCAATCCAATCCAATCCAATTATATTGTTATACTATATATTATGTTGATTAGCCAAGAAGAGGAAGAGAGAAAACTTTGATGATCCTTTTTTCAAAGGAGTGGAGAAGAACCAGCGGCTAGATGCATGCAGTAGTATATGGATTCGGTGAAATTCCATATTTAATTTGTGATTTTGATGATGTTTGTTTTCTTTTTCTTTTTGAGAGAGTTGATTTAATTGCTTCTAATTCATCGAGCAAATAATATGTATACTAGTAGTAGTTAATAATTATTAATGTTATACTACAAGTGTGTTGTGTATAATTTCAATTCATTTCATTTCATTACAAATATATACTTCAATCTCATTTCTTTGTTGGTTACCTTTCTACCAGTACAGTATTTTTCTTCAATCTTTTATTTTCAATGTGGTTTTGTAAAAGTACCTTTGTGGTCCAAACTTAGATTATATACAAAATTTTCTTTTCATTTGATCCAAACCTACACCACAAGAGTTCTTTTTCAACTTTACTTTCTATAAAAGGGAACCACTTTATATAGTATCTCTCCCTGTCAAATTGACTCTGACACTTTTTTTTTTCTTTTTTGATATGTACACTTTCTTTTTTAAATATCTCAAAATAATTTTTTAAAAAATAATCGATGTATCAAACTTACAAAAATATGAATGATGCTTAAATATGAATAAAGAGTTTGACTTTCATTGTCGTAATATAAAAAGGAAAGAGAGGAAAGAAAGTAATTAATGTTGTTTCGTGATACAGCAAAATTTGATTCAATAACATGCATATACAAAATTTAAAAAATAGGGTTAATTACACCTATTTTATATTTTTGTTATTGTACAAAATTTTCAACAAAATTAATACTATATTTTCCTTTTTATTTTTTATTTTAGTCACTCCATCTACTGGAGTTAGTCCAGTTCTGTTCTACTGAATTGTTACCAACTCTCCTAGTTAGAATATTTAGTTGTCACAGGGTGCGTTTGATTAGCGTGGTTCATGGAAAGAAAATAAGTTGTTAACCTAGAATTAGTTGCATGGAAAATGTTGAGTGTGTTTGATTGCCTAAATTTTTACGGAAAATATTGATTGTATTATGGCATTTTTAATGTAGAAAAAATTATTGGTATTTTTTTTACATAATTATATAGTCATGATGGATATTGTTTAATTGATCTTGATTAGTATATTTTAAATATTAAATTTTTATATTATTTTGAATTTTATATTTTAAGTTATGGCATTTTTAATGTAGAAAATGGTAAAAACTTGTCTGTAAACTTGCCCAAACATGGAAAACAAAAAGGGGCTTTTAGTTATAAGGCCAAAGTTCCTTTCTCTATTTCAAGGACGCAATTTTTGGCCAATTGTGAAGGCCAAAACTTTTATCAAAGGACATTTTGATTTTAGGACAAAACTTTTTTAAATTATATAACAAAATAAATTAGATAAAAATATAGGATGAATACCATTTATGCCCTTGCTATAACAAATTCAAACATTAAAAAACGGAAACTAAAATTCAAATTATCTATAATTACAACAAACATTAAAGCATATGTGTCAACCCATTCAAAAATATTCAAACAATAACAAGTTAATCCAATTTGCATAGCTATAATAAAATCAAACACTTAAAAAACGGAAACTAAAATTCAAATTATCTATAAAGACAAACATTTAATGCAAATAAGTCAACCCATTCAAAAATACAAACAAGAACAAGTTAATCCATCAAAAATTCAAAATTAAATACATGAAGAAATTGCTATAATAAATTCAAAATTAAAAAACGGAAACTAAAATTCAAATTATCTATGATAGACAAACATTAAATGCATGATAAGTCAACCCATTCAAAAATATTCAAACAACAGCAAGTTAATCCATCAAAAATTCAAAATTAAATACATGGCAAAAATAAACGAAGAATAGCATCGCAGACATTTTATACAACAAAGAACAGCATATGACATTATAACAGACATTTTATACAATAAAGAACAGGCATAGCAGACATTTTTACAACAAAGCATGCATTATATCAAACAAATAGACATTACAAAATCAATAGATGTTATAAATCAAACAGGCATTTTTCCCTAAGGGAAAATTATAAAATATAAATGAAAAGATACACAGATGAAAAATTAAAATTATAAATTTTCTTAGAAAATTAAATCAAAACAAGGAAAAGGGAAAAACATTCATCTTTTTTACCTTAATGTCATAAAATTCATCTCTTTAGCTTCTAAAATTCATTACCCACAAACCCCTCAAATCCTCCTCCAATGTCCAACTCTCCAAAACCTAAAAATTGCCCTAAAACCCACACAAAATACGCAATTACTTTATATTTGTGTTCCGTCGATTAATTGGAATCGAGATGAGAGATGCCGACCGATTGCAGGAAGTTGAAAAGGATTGATAATTAAGAAACGCATAGGCAATAGTCATACAAGGAGGATGGATATTGTAGCTTAGTTGGATGTTGCTCCATCTTTTCTTGATTAGAACATTTATATATAAAGGAACGGGTTTAATGGGGGATCAATGAATAATTTCTTATTTTTATGGGGATGGGGATGGGGGATAATTTGAATTTTATATAATTTAAGAAATATTAATTAGTTGTAGCATTTCAATTAATGCATTAGCATTATTACTTTTACTTTCTTCTTAAATTTAATGAAAATATGAAATATTAAATAATATATAAGAAGGGTAAATCAAAGTACATGAAAATAATAATATAATTATAATTAAAAATATCAAAAAATAAAATGTCTTTAGGTAAAATCGTCCTAACAAAAGATGATCTTAAACAATGCTCAAAACTTCTTGTCCTTGAGTAAGTTCAAAAAATACTGGATGGACTAATTTTCCAAAACAAAAAACCACCTCCCCCCAAAGAAAATATTTTCCTTAATTGCCTTGAAAATGCACATGTGTGAGCCAAAAGTGGGAATTGAATTGCCTAAAAAAAAAGCCAATCAAACACCTTAAGTTGTCAAATCAAGTAGAAAATGCTCATTTTCCATGGAAAATGTTGCCAATCAAACACACCCTAACTTCTTCTTGGCTTCATGTGAATATTCAAGTCATATATCCATGGGTCCGTTCACCTTCCTTCCCCAATTTATCACCCCTCACTGCCCATCTCCTTCCAGCCAGCAACGCTAACTCCATTTCCAACGTCACAACATCACCACCACCACTACCTTGCTCCTCCATTACCACCTCCTCTCTCTAATACCTCACACCGTTAACACCACTTTCAGCCAACACCGCCATTGCTGCACAACCACCTCCATTTCTCTCTCATAGCCGCCGCGTCACCGCCCCCATTATCCCCTTCGATATTCTTTCCCAAACCCCCGCCATTGCTGCACAATATTTGTTGTAATTTGATTTTAGCGAATATAAATTGGTCACAAAATAATTAACAAAATAGATATGCAAAATAAATACCATATAATAAGAAAGAGATCGGGAAATTTATCAAAAAATTTTTTTGCAATCGAGACTAGGGGTGCTCAAAAACCAAACCGGACCACCAAACCTAATAAACCGGACCAGAAAATAGACCGATTTGGCCCGGACCATTTGAATTCGGCCCGGTTCGGTTTAAATTTTGAAGGATAGAAATGGTTCGGTCCGGTCTTCGATCTTACATTTTAATTCCTCGATCAGACCGGACCGGTTTTAAAATATATAATATTAATACTAAAGTTTAACCCTAAAGTTGAGACCCTCAGTCCTTCACACACACAAAGTCACGCCGCTCTCCTTTCCCTCTCTCTCCCTCACTGTCTCCCTCAGACCCTCACAAAACGCATATCTCTCTCTCCATGACCATGGCTTCACCAACCGATCTCGCTCTCACTCCTCCCACCGATCCCGCTCTCGTTCCTTCCACCGATCGCTTCGATCCTATCGATCCCGCTTTCGCTTCACCAATCATTAGTATTTTCCCTCTCTTCTCTCTCTTTTTTCTTTTAATTTTTGCGATTTGAATTTTTCGATTTTGATGTTCTGATTTGATGGCTGATTTGGAGTTAGCATGCAACCTTACATTTTTAGCATATATATAATAAAGGATATCAATAATATCTCTAGTTTTCGCTACCACTATGGCAAAAGGAGTAATTTTTTTTAATATCTTTGGTTGTTCTCCTTCTCTAGTTCTCCTTGTGTATAAAATATTCATTTCATTATTTCTATTTAATCCTATATCTTACCATGATTATTTAGTGTTTCTCAATTGCTCAAAACTTACTATTTGAGAATTTTTTGGGGAGTCATAAAATAGGCAGGAGCCGCAGGACCTAAGGAAAGTGTAATACCCCATGTTCCATTTTCCGTGTTAAGTTTCTCTTAAGCCCGGATATGGCTTAATCTCTGTTAGAGCGCGAGCAATGGATTCCGAACCCTTCATACTCGACCTGATATTTTTAACATGTCATGTTAGGTATATTTAGTTTGAGGGAGCAATCGTTATGTTATTCGAGTGGTTCGGTTTGAAATCGAGGCGTAAATCGCGTATTTCAACTTTTCGCAATTCGTCGATTTATGGCCAACTTTAAGAGGCCATAAATTCTTCATCCAATGTCCAAACGACTCCCTATCTACGGCCACATTTTCATTTCTTTTCTCTTTACAACTTTCGTGTTTGGGCTGAGTCGAGATTCAATTATTTCGAGGTCCGTTTCGGACTCAGAAATTCATTTATTGGTGCAGTGACTTCCATGATCGATCATAGAAGTCCATGATCGACTTCCATGATCGATCATGGTCCTCCATAGGAGTTCTAAAAGGGTTCATGATCGATCATGGGGAACCCATGATCGATCATGGTTCAGACTTGGCGAGTTTTTATGCGTTTTAAATCCGTTTTTCACCCATTTAACACCCACCACTCTTCATTTTTGAGCCACACAAATACACCACACTCTAGAGAGTGTGTGGGAAATTCTTGAGGTTTCTTTATCCTCCTACAAGATTTGAGGCTCAAATCACTTCCTTCTTCACTATTCATCGTCTTCCACCTTTGTCTTCACGCGTGGAGTTTGGAGGCGAGCTAAGGTTTTGGCGAGATGACTTCTACGCTTTCTTAACTCCTCGATATAGCTACTCTAAGGTGGGAACACTAATATAAAACCTCTTTTACAAACTTTTACTTCTTGTTTTAATGATTTGAACTTAAATTAAGGATTTTCGTCAAAACCATGGGTTGTTTGCATCTATTGGGGTTCGAGCTAGATCAATCTTAGATTGGTAATGGATATTGATAGATTTTCACTTCTATAGCAGATTGATCATCTAGTTTCACGATTAGTATGCGTACCTAGAGATTCATGTGAAACGCACTTCGTAATTACCTGCATGACCTAAGAATTGGGGGTTTTTGGATTTGTACGTATTAAATGGATAATTAT
The DNA here is from genome assembly GCA_021464415.1 of Lonicera japonica. Taxonomy (NCBI): domain Eukaryota; kingdom Viridiplantae; phylum Streptophyta; class Magnoliopsida; order Dipsacales; family Caprifoliaceae; genus Lonicera; species Lonicera japonica. The sequence goes on along the minus strand of CM038467.1, from coordinate 68,382,554 downwards.
GGGTTATTGATGATATAGATACACATATATACCATTAGATGCGATCGTAGGGCATTATTTTTTGTATGCGTATTGAGAACCTATTACAGCAGGGCAATACACCATAACATACGGGTTTAGTGACTTGTGTGGAGCATGCTAGGCACTAGTAATAAGAATATAACCTCGATACTCTTTAAGAACATGTAGCACATTTATTAGGGCATGGATTGCCTTAGTTATGAACATGAACATCTAAGTGAGTTGTATTAATATGCCAGTTGAACGAGGGGCACACTAATCGATATTTGGCTTAATTGCTAGCTAGAGAATTAACATAGAATGCTTATGGTCGTAGTTTGATACATATGACACATAATGAGATGTTATACATTGATAACGAATCAATCGGCCGAATAAGGGGCAATGGTACGATATTGCATACATAATTGTGAGAATTGCCATATTAAGTGAAAATGACTAGACGATGGGCATACGGATTATAAGCGTGGTGACGACGCTTGTGTTAATGATGAATGAACGATGATTATCATGATGACGATTGTGTGATTATATATGCATGTTGTTAGCCATACGTGTGATGGATGATTTGATGATTATATATATTGTTGAATGAGGAATCGATATATTCTTGTTGTTGCAATCACACGTATGGACTGAATATGATGGACCGAGCACCGGGTAGCTCCCCGTGACTCGAAGACGGGCCGCCTATTTGCCGCCCCTGGGTGAAATTTCCTAAACCGTGCACGAAAAAATAAAGTCAGTGACTCCACCAGTGGTTGTGGTTGTCCACAAAGGAGAGCCCACTCTATATATCTTGCCTTCCAACTGAACTATGTGTCCTTGGTTAGATGAGTTTCTCCGGCAAGCGGAGCAGGTCTCGTGTGCCACTACTTACCCATTTGGTGAGTTCCCGGGAAGTAGTGGGCTACTAATGGTCATTACCCTGCTATGTTATCTCCTGGTGTAGTTCTTTTTAGGGTGTCAATGTGGTTTGTATGAGGTGTTCTCCTCGTTAACTATTCAGAGTGTTGTCCCCGAAAAAGTGACCGTCGCGTGGGTTATCTCCGAATGACCTACTTGGGAAACTAAGTCCCTAAACCACTCTCCACTCAGAAGAGACATGGATAAGAGTTTTGAAACTATTAGGGACTTGTTGGATTTATTGTTCTTGGCCTGGATTGACCGCGGGGTGAAACTGAGATATTATACTGGAGACGTGATACGAGAGTTGTTGTGATATTGTGATTATGATGTTATTATTATTGTATCGTATCATGTCTCGTATTGATTTGTATATGTTGCCTTGGTTATGATGTAAATGATATAAAAACTTATGCGGACACATCTAGACAGAACATGGTACGCCTAAAGAACTATCGAGCCTTTCATAATGTATTAATATATAAAGTGGAAAGAGATAATAATTATTGAACCTTAAAAATGGTGTATGGGTATGCAGACGCATACTGATTACGAAATAGCGAACTAGATCATAATGCATATAATATACTCATAATTGAAGGAAAAATCACAGTTAACGAGATAGCCTAATGAGAGTACACCGTAATATAACGGTTTAGACGAAAGATCTTGGGGCGAAGCCTATTAGTTGGCCAAGTATAGGCTCCATAATGAATTATAATTAAAGAGAAACTAATAAATACTTGGCTAATAGTTACGTCTTACGGAATAAGGGCCGGATAGCATAGTAGAGCATGTGGTTGCACTTGTGAGTGGATAATCCATAGTATGTCGAACCGTATGAAGCTATTATTTGATATGAGGTGACTGTAGACAATCGATCTCCTTAGGTTGTGGAATTTCCAGAGATTAATCTTATGGAACGGTTATAGGAGAGATCAGGTAATCGGGTAGATGGCTTCTTGCGGCTAGGATATGAATCCTAGTGGGGTTGCATGCTCTCGAGTTTGCATTGCATTGCATTGCACGTTTTCAAACTATTACATTAAAGTAAATTATTTTCTATACAAAACCTATATAGTTCCCACTGAGCCCGAATTTGGCTCATTCCGTTTATAACAGTTTTACAGGTATAGAATCTCGGGAGGCGTATGATGTACGTGTATAGAAGCCTCTGATGTCCATAAGACCATGTCTAGTCCAATAAGAATAGGACTATGTTTTATTAACCATTTGGTGTTGGACTTTGCTGTACCGTGTATAAATTCTGGATTTGACATTTAAAATGTATTTATTATAAACATATATTTTCGAAAAGTTTCTATAAAGGAATTTCAGATATGTGGAGTTAGGTTTGAAGTGTAGTTTGATTATGTTGGTACTTGTAAGTATTTGGCATTGTTCCTTACAGGCCGGCTTGTTATTTAAATAAACTCTATATGCCGTGATTTTGTAAAATGAGCTTTTAAACAAGATCACATTTTATTTGAGAAATTTTTTTAATTAAAAATTATGATTTTTATAGTTTAAACCTGTCGTCATACACGGCATCCTTGATTAACCAGATCCTGAAGGTGAAAATCTCAGAACAGGATTCTGAGAGTCACAAAAAGTCCTAGATGCTAACTTATATTATTTTAATACTGCTTGAAATGCATAGCAGAAGAACAATTGTTGTAAAATCTCATAAGTGGATACATAAAAGACATAAGGAAAGGAAAATGAGGATCTTCAACTTGTATTTTGTTATATTGTTTTTCTTCTCGGGAAAAAGCCCATTTTGTGCAAAAATTCCTTTTTGATCCCAATACAACTCTTGGGGCCAAAAAAAAATCCCCAGACCAAATGGACCGACCGGAACCGGATTGAATTGGTCTGGTTCTATCTGGTCCGGTCTTAATAGGCATTTCGGTCTAGTTCGGTCTTTGAATTTTTAGGACCAAAATTTTCGGTCCGGTTCGGTCCTCTGCTATTTGATCCGGCCAATCGGACCGTGCACACCCCTAATCGAGACTAGTGTCGGGCATTATGTCTTTAAAATAGTTTCGTCCTCATTACGGTGGTTATGGACTTGTGGACGATGTCTCCCAGAATACAATAATTGCGCGTTGGATACTTATGTAATAATAAGTACGATCTGGTGAATCGATGATTATTGTATACTCATACTGGACTTGAAGAATAAAACGAACTTGAGGAATATAGAGAAATGGGATAAGAAAGTTTTCTTGTTGAAAAATTCGATTATAACAAGTATAGCGAAAGGAGTCTTATATATAAATTCAAGTAACTATTCGAAAATGTTGTGACTCTTTAAAAAGAACATGTCTTTTTAGAAATGGTACGACTTTTCTTAAGAGACTTAATTGTATAAAGTCATGTCTTTTCTCAAAAGACATGTTATATAATTTCCAAAGGACATGTTCCTTCATGATTAATAACTCCAACACACACACACACACACACACTCTCTCTCTCTCTCTCTCTCTTTCCACACATAGATCATGAATTTGACTGTGAAGTTTGCCTGCCAAAATAAGGTTGGCCACCTAAGGTGGGTGGGTGGGGTGGATGGAATATATATCTCTTTTCACACATACTCACAAAATTTACAGCGGGGTTTAACTGCTAGAATGAGTTTGGCCGGTTTAGAATTGTCGGCTCCGGATATGATATGAGAAAGAAGGTTTTTTTTTTTTTTTTTTTAACACAATATGAGCTAGAAAGCTAGGTAAAGTATGTGTGATGCAAGACTTTTAACAGTACTAATGCTACATCAAATTGAAATTAACAGTGGTACTAACTCCAATAGAACCAAACTGAAAACAAACATAAAATATATTATTGGTTTTATCAATAAAATTGTCCAATTACCAAAATGTTAAATGAGTGAAAGTAAATTGCATATTCTATGTAATTTCATAACGACAGCGAAGGGGAAGTATTTTATCTTTACTATATAGTATTATGGACAAAGTAGTAACATTAATTATTTATTAATTATCTATCTTACATTCTTAATGGTAGTAACATTAATTAATCATTAATTACTTTTCATACAATAATCATTAATTACTTTTCATACAATAATGCATAATAAAATAATAATTATAATGTTTTTTAATTTATTTAATATTATGAGCATCATTTAACGTACTATGTTTTGATATATTATTTTTTTAGAATGTCTTAAAATTAATAGTCTTATTTTTAGTTTGTATAACAAGTTAGTTGTATTATCAACAATTAATTAGATTGAAATTAATGTCTTCTTGAAAATAACAAAGTAAAAGTTGCAAAATTAATTTGAAACAAGGCAATACATATTTTATTCTCCGTAAGCAACATATTTAAGCCAATTATTTGGCAAAGTGACAAGAAAAATGCTACTAAGGTTACAAGTTTGTTTTAATAATATGGATAAATAACTTATATAATAATGTGAACACCCCATTTTGCAACCCTTGCAGGAATCCATTTTTTCAAAATTGCAAATGCATTTTCATCGAGTCATGGACTCACTAGGGTGTTAAAAACTCCCAAAAGGTTTATTCCTACATCGAGGAAGTCTATTAGGGAAGTCGAGTCCATGTGCATCCCTGATTCAGTTTCTAAGAAGATCGGAGCAAAATCAATAGTAATTGAGCAATAAATGAAACTTTTCAGCTACCCAACCAATCCCGTGTTGAAATCCCAATCGAAGATCGATGCACCCAGCATTCTACACAAGTCTACGATCATATCGAGCCAAATCGAGCACATTTTTGGTACAAAATGGTATTTTTCGGTCCATCGAAAGCCAAGTTACAAGCTCTAGCCAAATCAACCAATCAGAGAGTGACATGTGGCAGGAGAGCTTGTCGTACAAAAATGGCTCCTTCCCAAGTTACAAGGACTGTACAACCATATATTAACCTCCATTCTTTGGTATTTTCAATCAACAATCACTGGAATTTCATGGTATAAACCAGAAGACCAGTATTCTCTCCCTCTTAAAGCGTTCGAGTATAATTTTCTCTCTCCACATTTTTATTCAATTATTAGTCTTATAATTTAGAATCTTGTCTGCATAATTACTATTACTTGATAGCTTTCTAAAATATCTTTTTAAACCATTTTCCTAGACTAAAGGCGCATAACAAACCCTGATCATATATCAAAAATAGCATTATTATCTTCTTGTTATTTACAAAAATCCCGGATTAACGATATTGTTATACGAAAGAATCGATAATCACTATATATCTGATCTAATTCATAGATTGCGGTGTATATGTGACGAATACTTAATAATGAAAACACTAGTGCCATCTATACCGGTTCAATCAATAGATTATGGTGTATAACCAGTCAACTTGACTCATACTATATCGAATATAAGATTCCACATCGAATCAGTTTTCAAAAAATCCAAATCTTTACAAAATTACTTGTTTTATCACATCTACTATTATCAAACTCCTTTTTCAAATCACCACATACTGATTTCCAATATCATGGGCAAACTAGGAAACACATCATTTTCATCTAATCCCTAAAATCCCGTTTTCTAAAATAAGCATGGAAAGTTGTAAAGTAATAGCACTAAAAACCTGAATTATAAAAGTGCGTATATCCTACTTAAGAGATCGCCAATTGGGTGCCTAACACTTTTCAAATTTGTAACTTAATTCTTGAATCTTTCAAATCAATTGGTTTCACATACATTGTGTATAAGATGATATTTGGTCCATAGATACGTCTCTTTTACATGAACTTTTTGTTTGTTTGGTAAAACAAATTGACAACTCTGACATTTTTCAAAACAAAACGGAATTACCGCCCACGGGGACTTGGCATTGAGAACGCGAGTTCTCACAATTAGTAAGTGTCTGTAGGAATTAAGATGCCAAATAAAGGAAATAGATTTTTATGCTGGTATTCAATTTGTTGTGTATGATATAGTCATTAGTTTTATGTTGAAGTTTTAAATACTACTCACTAAAAAAAAATCGTGCTTTTGATTTATCAAACACTTTTAAAGTTTTGCTCATTGAATTAGTTTGCTCATATTTATATTCATATTAAAATTATAGGGTAATAATAGTCATGTAGGAATGTATTTTATTTTATTTATTTTTTATATTCACATATGATAGTAATATGCATTTGTATATATAATTACTTTTACTAAATTATATAGTACAATATATATATATATGTTTATATATATACAAGTAATGTTAAATTATTCAAATATGTTTGTTAGAATTTTCTTTTATTAAACAACCGAGCATCGCATTAGTTGTTAATTAATCAAAAAAAAATAAAAATAGTTCAAATACACGAACTCGATGGTGGACAAAAAAGGGGACCTAAACCTAACATCTCAAAAGAAAAAAAACTTGCAAATTTACTTGGTCCAAAAGCTTTGAAAAGACGCCTTAGCCGAATTACCCAAAAAAGTAAAAAGGTAAAGTAGGACTAATAATTGGCCAAAGGTACAAGCCCCCACTTGCTCATGCGTACAGAAAAGTAATCGAGCATAAAAGTTTCATTGGGTTGCTAGCTAATTTGTAGTTTTTGGAGTTGCTTTGCTTTGTTGTTCATGGTTTGTTTTTGTTCTCCTTTGTAAATTGCAATGTCCAAAAAAAAAATAAAAAAAATTATGCATTTTGTTTGCGAAGATTATATGGAGTAGCCACCTTAGTCTACGCTTGATTGGTTCTAAGATTTCGGCAAAGTGAACTCTTTTTGCATTTGGCCTTATCAAACTACTTCAATATCTTCATCTTCTTTTCACGAAGACTAAGAAGTTGGAGTGAGAAGAGGGAACATAGGAATCATCATATCGGAGGAAGTCCTGGAACAAAATACATGGTCACCAAAACTAACAAATTGTCACGAAAAGTTGCGGGAAAATGGTCACGGACATGAGCCGTGACACGTTGCTTCATTCATATTAGCTATTGTAGTATTTGCCTGTGGACCGAGGAACCCTGGGGATAACTTTCAGCATGTATACAAATTTCACAAAGTTATCGCGTCTTCTTGATTAGCTTTGGGATAATAAATTCCGTTTGAATCTGCCTCTTTATGAGAAAAAAAAAAGTTGGAGATATTGACCACCCCAATATCTTTCAAAAACACTCACTTTTTATTCGGTCCTTGACAATCGAGTAATGCGTATGTTATTTAGTTGTATGGGATCGAGTATAAATTTGATAATGCCTTACTTGATTATCAAAAACCGATGTATATAAGTTTATACTCGACCCACAAGAATCGATGAATATACACCTTACTCAGTTGCAAAGGACCAAATGAAAGTAAGAATGTTACCTATTATTTTTGGGTAGCAATATCTCTAACTAAAAAAAGTCACTCGTAAATAGCTTGTACTATTTATGATGATTTATTTTTGTTTTAATAAAACTTTTAGCTCAGAAATCAAAGGAAGAGTGCCCCATAAATAACGAAAAAAAAATAGATGGGGCCCTCCCCCTAACCTTACACAAGTTCCTTCAAGAGGACAAGAAAAAGAAAGAAACCAAGCCAACTAATTAGTCTCTCAAAAGGACAAAAGAAAAATAAATAGTCTAAACTTAAAAATGAACTAAGCCTATTACAGTTTACAACACAGTTCACTAACTTAGAAAAGCAAAAAATGATCCAATACAAGATCCGAACAAATATACAAAGATAAAAATTCTAAAAACTTATCAGCTATATTAGTATCGCCTAAATAAATAAAGTGCTCAAGGGTTGAACGGAGCATACGCTTAGCTTGTTTTTTTGAAATGTGTTTGGCCTTCAAAAGATCGAGCGAGCACATTGTTGAAATCTATGCGACATTCGTTCACCTTTTTAACAACTCTCTAGCACGATGCTCGGAACCGGCTTCTTTCTTCTTTTTCTCTTAACTTTTGTGTTAAAACTCATCTCACTAGTAAGATTATGTGAGAAGTTCTTAAACAAAAGTGGGTAGTTAGAAGAAGGATAAGCCGAAAGGGCATATGCTTATATAGATTGGGAGAAGGTTGGGCCCAAATTGAGGAGGAGCCGGAATCTTGGAAATTCATTCCACAAATATTGGAAGGGGGAGGAATAATTTCGGGCCCATTCGATTTTTCCTTAACAGGGGACGGAAAAGAAAGTCTCTTAATTAATGGAAAATTCAAATCGCACTCCAAATTAATTGCAAAACGACGCTCCTCCAAAACAATCGGATAATCCCAAGAATTATACTCCAAATTTTCAAAAATAAAAATGTCCCAATTAATTTTTCATATTAAGGTTCTATTTGATAACAAGATAGAAACTACTATGAAAAATAATGTATTTTTATAAAAAGTTAGAAAATAAATTAAAGGATATAGTAAGATTTAGTAAGATTAACTCTTATTGTTTACCTTCTTTCATGAAATTTTTTTGCTTTGCGCAAAGAATTTTTTTTTTTCACAAAACATAAAGGAGGATTGATAACATATACTTATAAAAATAAATATAAAATAAAAATTGCATTCTTTGACTTATTTTTTTTTTTCACTTAAATTAATTAATTTTTTTATTATTTTTCATATTACTATCGGCTAAAGCCTAAAATCGATGTGCTACAGTTCAAAGATGACCCACTGTTCACAATAGTCGACCCACTGTCCAAAGGGTCGGACTCAGTGGGTTTTTGAATGTTGGGTGAAGAGCCGAAAGATGCTCTTTTAGAATTTAGTGATAAAATGGGCCATAGGAATAGGCCCATTTTGGTAAAATATTACAATTTTGGTAAATACTAGGGCAAGAGGGTGCCCACAGTCAACTAAATTTAACTGAGCGAGGCTTAGGTGATGAGGGTGGCCCACTTTGACAAAATTGAAAAGGAAATCCCACAGCAGATTTCTGCCATTGCAAATGTATTCTTTTATCTTGGTTCTTGATCAACTCTCTTTTTTAAAATCCTCTGTTTCCCTTGATTGCCATTGATTATTTTGATTTCTGAACTAATGAATTCTTTATATGCAACGGGTACGGATGCAGGGGTTGATGCATTTACCTTTGAAGTCTTTGAACGTATCCTGGTCTAGAGTTGTGGCATCGCATTGATCTCAAGTTATATTGATGATTTTCTTGTACCTTAGTTCTGGTGGTATTTTGATGATTTTCTCTGCGCTCTATATGGACATGGAAATATGATAATTCTTTAGGCAAGAGCAACTGATTCACACTTTTGATCAATTAACCATTCCTTAGTATATATTTATTTATATATACTTAGTTTATACTTGTAGTTGTTTGTACTAGTTGATAAGTTTGATATGTGTTATTTATCTTATGATTCGCTCTTCGTACTTATTGGTTAAGATCTAAATTGAGTTCCAAGTAAAAGAATTGAATTCCATGAAAATCTTTACCTTAGAAAAGGTGAGTTTTGGATTATCTCAATCTTTTCACTATAACTACTTAGCATTTCAAATTTGATATTTGTGATCTGCAGAATAGGTTGCTTGTAATGTTTATGCAGTAGAACTTGCTGATTTGGAAACTGATGCTTGACTGACCTCGCATTTCTTCCGAAATTTTATGGCAGCTTTTGGTTTTTTGGAGAAATTGTTAACAGCTAATAAGGTCACGTATGAGAAAATTGGCAATGATTAAATACTTGCAATATTTGCCTTGCTACAAGAAAAAATTATTAATTTGGTTGTAAACCAAATATTGCAAGTAAATAAGAACTAGCTGATTTTTATTAGCTTACAGAAATTTAATGGTTCTAATTAACTTGTTTCATTCTGTCAATCGCTTATCCAAAACCTCCAACAAGTGGCGCTGATACAGTTTTGCACACTAAAGCGGGTACTGAAGCAGATAAATTCCTAGACTGTGATCCTTTTAAGTGTCTCATTGATCACTTCACTCAGTTTTAGTTTTTCAATTCATTAAATTCCAGAGCTGAATTTTCTTCAAGTAGACACAGACTAAGTTTTTTGTGTTATTTTTCTTAATTATGATTGTACTTCGTTTTCCTTACAAATTATCTCCACTCTATCCTGACATGTTTGTGCGATTAAACCTCATGGGTTTGGAGAGAAACAGGAGTCCAGTCTGCATAACAGGAGGCAATATCCTATTCTTGTCTCTATATATACAGGTTCTTTATTTATTAAAAAACCCATATATAATGGATCTTTACTTTTGTCTTATAGGTTATTACCGACGAGCTTGATTTGAACCTTGACAATGTGGGGTTGGATTGTTGGCTCCTGTAAAAAGGTAAGCTATACTATCCGAGGCATGCAAAAGGAAAGTTGATTTATATCCTTCTTTCTCGAGAGGGCATCAGTGAGAAGCAAACATTCTTGGTAACCATTATTGTTAAGGTGATACAAGTTTTAATTCTAAAACCGAAAATGGGATAGAAGAGAGAGAGAAGAAAAACAACATTTTGATGAATTTTGTGACTTGTAAAGGTCAGGGTTGCCATTGTTCTTGATTTCTAAGAAGACATCAAAATGAAAGTTATGAACAGAGACGGACCCAGGAATCTTTCGAGGGGTGGGCTAATAGTAATAGATAAAAAAATTATATAAAAAAAAATTAAAAGTTAACCATATAGTGAGTTATATAAATTTAAGAGGGTTATATAAATTAGTGGGTTTATAATATTTGAGGTGGGAAGATGGGCTAAAATCAAAGGGGTGGGCTTATATTTATTTTTTTATTTTTTTTGAGGGCTAAGTTCAAAATTTTGCCCTGTGCTGCAACCCGCTCTGTCCCCGCTATTTCCGCCCCTGGTTATGATATTTCATGAGTATATATTGAGGCTGGCTTGTTTGTGCTTCTGCGTGTGGTTAATATTAAAAATCTATGTGTGATATATTCTGATAGACAGTTGGGATCTGTTTGTGGTGTGTATATCTATACTGATTCGTGCTTGCCTGATTCTTAATGTGTTTATATATATGATATATGATAATTTGCGAAAGGCCTGCCTGTTCTTCTGCTAGACCTATAGGGAGAACTTGAAGTGGAAGCGGTCAGAGTTGGGGAGGGGAAGGAGTAGGTTGTCGTAAGAAAGGACACTGAGGAAGATGATCAATGAAATGGAAGACAACAGAGGGAAGTGATTGATGGTCAGAAACCATTTCAAGAAGAAAAGGATGAGATGATACAAAGAGAATGTCAAACCGATTGAAAAACAAAATATTGTACTTGAACTGCCAAATGAAGTGACTGGAGAACAAAGTGAATGTCATGAAAAAAAAATGAAGTGATTTTAGAACTGGTTGAGCAAGAGAATGCTGTAATGCAAGATGAAGCACGTGAACAAGAAGATTGAAAAGCAAGGTCAGAAGCAAAACCAAGAAAGTGGAGCACAACAGAGCTTTAAAGCCCAGAGACGGCCAAGGAGCTTGAAGTGGTGTCGGTGGATCGACGGTCTGAAACAGATGACCTGTGCCAAAGTCTGCATGAACCCAAACCTTGGTATCAAGTATAAACACATATTCTTCTTGATTGTTGGTATTTAGACAAAGGCCTTCGTTGCATTTGCATGTCACGAAAGAGTCATGGCCAATCAGAATGGTTGACTAATAAAATAGCGACGCTTTGAATTTTCATGGTTTATAGCGTTGACCGTTGCATCTTCATATATATCACCAATTCAGCCAAGCTCAGATTTGAATGATGCACTAACCCGCATAACTATAATCCACTGAGTTGCTCAATAGCTATTAGAAGCGAGAAATTGCACTCGCTGAACGCACAACATCATCCTGGGCAATAACGAAGCTGAGAGCCAAGAAAAACTGGGTCATTGTTAGTGGCAGTAGCACCACCATCCACAGCTATTTCCAGTTGCTCTCACTTCACAGTCTTTAGGCGACGGTACACCAAAGAACTGGGGCTAATCTCATCCTTAGAGAGCCTCTAAATAGATAAATAACTTTGCATTTACCTCCTGAATATATATTAAACGAGTGCCTTTTGGCAAGAACAATCTGCAAAATAACTGAATTATCATGGATTCTGGATTATCAGGGTAGAGCCCCTGATAGAGCCCCCGAAGACAGCAGCATGAGAAACACAATTTGCCACAAGGGAGATCACTCCCCTTGAAAAGGGGATTGGTCCTGCAGGCAAGGGAACCGATCCTCCCAAGTTCTAGAACAATCCTATAGGAATCTTTGAATCATCAAACGAGATCATATCAGAAGAAGAGGCAGGAGGCTCATTCATACTACAAACAATACATTCCACTAGTAATCTAGTGTATGGAAAATGCATGAAAGTACTATTGATCGTGCTGTAATCGTAATTCTTAGTTTTAGATATCTTTATGTGTTTGCTCTTGAGAACTTAAGAAGAAATTAATTTGGAGGCCATTGGATCACGTACATCATAACTGCTTAACCAAATAGGTTTATTGCTGTTGTTTAAGAATACAATACATTTTACATAACTCAAACATTGATAAGAAGCTTCATAAGAAACTTTATTGCACACAATTAGACATATGAGCTGAATAAAGCATAGTGCCTTAGATCAGTTTCCCCTAGAATTTGATGACAACCTTGACACAATCTGGGTGCTTTAGCAGTCCAAACGCTTCATTTATCTCTTCCAGTGAAACTTCATGAGTTTGAAGCTCATCTAGTTGTATTTCCTGCAAAAATAATTGAACTCTTTTTTATTTTCAAGTCTGTGTAAATAAGAGTAAAAGTGGAATAAATGGCTTGAACTTTTGATCTGTTGTATACTCTTCAGCTATTCTTCTTGACAAAAAAAATTTCCTCATATATCTGAATGTGTTGCAAAAGGACCCTTATTTGTCCGTCACTAAAAACTTGTAACCGTCCATTTTTGCAAGACATCTGCTATATGTCACAAGATATCGATCACGGATTCAGCTCCTTTAGAGTGATAGAACACAGTAGTAAATCTGGGCCATTGGTGTAAAAGTAGATGGCTCAGATTTGTCAAGTACGTCTCTTTCCATCACTCTAGGAGAGCACTATCCAAATATCACATGCAAAATTGAACATTTTTGCTCAAAAGATTGTTGAAGTGAGTTTTCCCAACAATTGTAAAAGTTGAAGGAAATTATTTACACTGCATCAGTGATAATATTAGAAAAACTGTTGATTTGAGAAAGGGAAATACCTTATTGATGCATTTCTCAATAATAACAGGAAGGTCAGATTGGATTCTGACTCCTCCGTAGATAGAGCCCTTGAGTGTTCGGCCACACAGGAGGGGGATGTAGTTGATTACACCACTTGTCTCCATCCCAGCACCAATTAGTACAATTGTCCCCAATCCCTGCTCTCTCACAATTCACTATCACCATTAGTATCTATATAGAGAGACGGTAATGTAGTAATGTAGCATATATAGAGTTAATCAACGTACCACTTTAGAGGCATCAATGGCCTCATTGAGCATGGCCGGTACTCCGGTACACTCGAAGCAGTAGTCAACACCAAGTCCCCCTGTGGCCTCTTTGATTAATTCCGAAGCAGATTTACCAGATTCTTTCGGGTTTAAAAAATCAGTCATTCCAAAGACTCTCCTTTCTCTCTCTTCATGTCATTTATGTCCACTGCTATTATTTTAGATGCCCCTTGTACTTTAGCCCCCGACACGACCTGCACCACCAGCTCACTCATTACTAAATGAACTAGTATGTCTATATTCTGTTGCACACATGTACATCACGCGTACATAATAAACTAAGTATGTTTATATATATATAGTATACAATATACATACCCCAAGTCCAACGGCACCAAGACCAAGAACGGCAACAGTGGAGCCCTTACGAACATTGGCTTCTCTCCAAGCGGCACCAAAACCAGTGGTGAATCCACAAGCTAGAAAGCTAGCGTGAGCAAGAGGGAGCCTTGGGTCAACCTTCACCACATAGCTCGACTCTATCACCACATACTCTGACCATGTGGAACAGCTGAAGTGGTGGAATATCTTTTCCCCACTCTTTGCTATTGACATTCTCGAAGTACCATCCGATGGTAGCACTCCACTGAAATCCAACGGGTACTTGTGGCACAAGTTTGTTTTCTCCGATTTGCAATTCAGGCACTCCCCACACTCTCCTAGGTACAGTGGCATCACTATGTCCCCTTCTTTCACATCTGTCACTTTTTCGCCTACACTCTCCACCATCCTACACATACATACATACATACATTCATTCAATCAATTAGTTCAGGGTAAATGCAGGACGATGGATTGGTTTTAATTTTACATCATGTTCAAATATTTTGATGCAAATCAACTGTCTGCTAAAAAATAGCTTAGTTGATTTTCATTTATTTATCCAACACAAGACCTTTAAAGCCTGAAATTGTATTTGATTGCAAGGATTACAATGTAAAATTTAAAATTACATCTTCATGTTATATTGCTAGAGTTAGAAAGATTACCCAACACCTTCATGTCCAGGAATTCGAGGGAAAAGAGGCTGCCATAGCGAAGGGGAAAAAAATCAGCAAATATTTATATCTTTATAGATGAAGATAACAGGGATTTCAGTAACGTCACTTTTGTTTGATTAATTTTTCACTTCTATTGTTACATTTGTAATCTTTAGTTTACGTGCATTTTAACTTGGGACATTCTAAAAGAGAATAGTGGCAAATTAATGAAGTCAATCAAATAGAAGCATAAATATTTTTATAGCTAGGAAATTACCACCGGAAGTCCATTGCAGCAAAGGATATCAGTGTGACACAAGCTAGCACATAGCATCTTGATCCTCACTTCTGATGATTTTGGGGGGTCAACTTTTATCTCTTCCACCTTTGCTGGCTCTCCTGATTTCCATATCACCGCGGCTGCACACCCCCACACACATGCCAAAAGACAGAACGTTAAAAGAGTAATCACGAACACAAAATTGAATAAACACTAGTGCATAATTACTGCAGCTTCCCATTTGTATATTAAGGTATGTTCGTGCCACTAAGAGATGGTTGAATTGGTAAGGATTCGAATACTTCGCTTGTAAGACTTATATTCGAATTCCGGTGCAAACAATTCCTCTTGGTGGACCATAAGAAAGGAATCCCTAATAAATAATTTGGACCCTCTTTTTTCTTTTGGTTTGAATTTATCACCATTATGGTTTCTATTGACTATTTTTAGATTTAGTTTCTTCAAACAGGATTAGTAACGTGGACCCTCTTTTTTCATTTGGTTTCAATTCATCACCATTATTGGGTTTCTATTGACTATTTTAGTTTTATCTTTTTAAAACAGGAATAGCAACGTGGGACCAACCTAATGGGATATGATCCAAGCCCATAACAAACCCCACAAAAGTCACCATAGTAAGGTGAAATATTAGAACAAAAAAAGAAAAAGAAAGAAGTGACGTTAAACATAAATCACTCCTTGTCTCCTAAAATTATTATATTTTGAATGATATTTCGTGCAAGAATATGAATGTTATATGCATGTTAATAAGGATGTCTAAACCTCCAAATATGCACGAATTTTGATACTGAAAAAGGTAAATCATTCTTTTCCGATTCAAAAAAGAGTTAGCCAATAAAGTTAGTTAGGTTGAGATTAAGACTTAATTTCTCTTTCAAAAGGAAAATTCAAAACGCGCTTAATTATTATATTTTTCAGCTAGAAATTAGAAATATCAATAGGCATGCGTACTTCTCATTAAATACGCAAAATATTCCAAAAAAAAATAAATTCTTTAGAAACTCATTTGGTACTGTTATGTTTGATATGAGAACCATCATTAATTATATCACTTTATCTAAGTCAATAATTAACGCTTTTTATAAATTAACTTTTTAGAGAATATTTTGTATATTTATCTTGTAAATCAACTCTTTGTCATGTAGCGGGAGGGAGCTAGTGCACTCCAAAACATCTATGGACAAGTTCTAATGTGTTTATTTTTTATATATATATTTTTTCCTCTTAAAGCAAAACTAGACAACGATTCAATAAATCAAGATCATTTTTGCACTTGACCAGAGCTAGGACAAAAGATCCCCAAGATTATCGGAGTGTTTTTTAAATAAGGCAATCTTAATGAGATATAAGACATAAACTCGACTCACATTAGAAAAGTGTATTACTAAACACTCACCTACTATCAGGCAATGAAAGGAGTGTTTGTAATAGATAAAGATGTGTTAAAATATGTTTTTGAAGGAGGTGTTTGTGACACATTTGGGGTGTAATAACACCACTCCCAAGATTGAGAATTTTTAGTCCCTGTTTGGTTCAAAACTAAAAATCCAACTCTAAATTAAGAATTAGATAAAAAAAAATTAACCCCTGTTTGGTTCAAATTTTTTTTAAAATTTTCTACTAAAAAGTCAACTTTACTTCACTTTCCAAAATTTACTTCATTTTACTTTAGCTCTTATAAATTTTCTAAAATATCATAACTTTAAATCTAAAAATTAGAATTAGATAAAACATATATATTTGAAACTTACTCAAGACCTATAAAATAAAATCCATGGTAACTATTTTGAGTTTTTTCGTGAGTTCTTTCATGAGTTCTTTTGAATTGGTTAAAAACTCAAAAAAATTCTAAATTCACTTTTCAAGTTACTTTCCCGCGTCCCAAAATCTCTAACTCAAAAATTCAACCAAAGAGGCCTTTACATTTCAGAGATATTATAACCCGCAAACTCTCGCTTTTTGCCTAGCACCATATAGGAAAGTCGCCGTTCTCAACAGCAAAATTGAAACAACTTCTTTTCCCACACCACCACACCACTTACTCTTGTATATATAGAAGGAAAAACGCAACGCTACTTACTCCAATGAGAAATCCGTTAGAAAAAAGCAAAACCATGTTTTACGCATTTCAGTGCAGATTGGTTGTTCTAACGCATCTGAACAACTACGACTTTTAAATATTTTTTAGATTGAATAACATTTCTTAAATGAAAAAAATGTGGAAGTTCTAATTAAAGTCGAATGAATCGAAAATAATACACTATTACTATAAAGTTAATTATATCCAATTAGTTAAGGAAATTAATTTACCTTTGCAGGTTATCACCTCTGAACTGCTCTTAGTCATCTTGCAGCTAGCTGAGCAAACAAGTAGTACCTTTTTACCTTGCTTTTGATGTTAATAATTCGAAGGATGATGGCTTAATGAAGACTCTTATTGAGGGTGCAGCTATATATATACACATCTGAAAAAGGTTTTTTTTTCAATTAATTATAATAAAGAGATAAATAAGACAAAAAGAGTAGTAATTATCTAATTTGTCCGCACATGTCCAATTTGATATTATCTTTTGGTCTGCGCCACTCGCGTGCGCCATTTCTTAATTCCGAAAAATGTTAGAATGCCAAGACTGACTACCTCCTCCTCCACTCCTTTTATTTATTTATATATTTTATTTTCTAAAATTATATTTTCATCTCACAAAATATTTGATTACATTCTGATGTAGAACGGGAGCGGGCGGGAAGGACAAAGAACACCGCCTTCAACCTTAACTTTTTGATTTCACAAGAATGAAACGAAAATTCATAGAATTTTCCGAGAATAAAGAGATTTCTCACATAATTTTATTAATTCATAATTGATTGGTTACAATGATATGAAATAAACACTTATTTATAATCTAAAAATCTAAACCTTAAATAAAAAATCCTTCACATAAGGAAATTGAATTATTATAATCTAATTATATTTAAGACCTACCAAAACAAATATTCAAATTCAAATTTAAAAAAAAAGACTATAAATAAAGAAACTATTAATCCTAATTAATAAAATAAAAATAAAAAAAACAATAAAATAATAATATGGTCTTCGTTTCCATTGCATCATTCACCCACTCTTCAAAAAAACTCGTCCTCGAGTTCAATGAAGAAAATTGTTGTCGTCCATACCAACCAAGCAAATACTTCGAACTTTTAATAGTTTTCGATTTTAAGTAAACTAGAATTTCCTCAAAATTCAGATCTCCAACTCTATATTTATCAATGAATTGACTTAATTGGAAACCAAAAATACGAGTAACTTTTTCGGTGCCAATAAAATCAATAAATTCTTTCCTTGTATCAATTTTATTTTTGACAAATGAAATTTCTTCTTCAAGACAACTTTCTTCTCCAAAATCAAATAACATCATAGCTCCCCCATTAACATGTATATTTTTAAGATTTTCAACAAGTTTGGGAAGCTCAGTTAAATTTTACCTGTGGCACAATTACGCGCACAATTGCTGAAGTATAATATTTAATGTTTTTGAAGAAATGATTCTTTCTTTTTCCTTTGGCATATTCTCTACAAAACTTTCTTGATATTGGGTTTTAATTTCTTCAAAAACATCATAAACCCATTGAAAAAGTTTGTTCACACGAGATATAATTTCTTCAAAATCATTAGAATAATATTCTTCAATCAATAAGTATACCATTAATCCGTATGTGTTGATAGGAGGACCACCAAATGTATGCCGATCATATTGAAAATCGTTCCACCATTTTTGAACATTTCGTGAAAGTGTGCCATAAACATACTTAGCACCTTCGACTTTTGAGACCTTAAAATCATAGAAATACTTTTCAATTTCTAATAATCAATCTACAAACTCATGTTTGTTAAATTGGCCATTAAAAATACGCCATTGATTTTTTTGTAATGCGGGTGTTCGCTCACGTTGACCACACTCATAAGAGTAACGGGATAATGTCTCGCCTCGTGATCGGTGATGAACGCCTGAATGGCCCTTGCGATCAACGTCGACAAGAAGGTTGCTAGCCGCAACATAAGTTGACATAGCAATAGGGCGAATCTTGGATTCGGAACCTTGCTCTGATACCAACTGATATAGAACAGGAGCGGGCAGGAAAGACGAAGAACACCGTCTTCAACCTTAGCTTCTTGATTTCACAAGAACGAAACGAAAATTCATAGAATTTTTCGAGAATAAAGAGATTTCTCACATAATTTTATTAATTCATAATTGATTGGTTACAATGATATGAAATAAACACTTATTTATAATCTAAAAATCTAAACCTTAAATAAAAAATCCTTCACATAAGGAAATTGAATTATTATAATCTAATTATATTGAAGACCTACCAAAACAAATATTCAAATTCAAATTCAAATTTAAAAAAAAGACTATAAATAAAGAAACTATTAATCCTAATTAATAAAATAAAAATAAAAAAATAATAATATGGTCTTCGTTTCCATTGCATCACATTCTTATTTTCATTTGGTATCTATGACAATTGAGTAATGTGCTTTTTATTCGATTATTTAGAATTGAGCGTAAACTTATATAATTGATGCTTAGAGATTGAGTAAGGCCTTGTCAAACTTATACTCGTTTCTCATAAACACCGAATAATATGTACCTTACTCAATTCTCAAAAACTGAACAAGAATTGGAAGTACATAAAACCAAATATTTTATGGGGTGAAAATATCACAATTTTTATTTTAGGGGGTAAATTATGTGGAAGTAACTTTCCTTATTTTTATCAAACTTCTAGCTGTTAGGTTTATATTTTTAATTAGCTTGATTCCGATACCAAGAACACTTTTTTCATTTTAATTGTTTGAGTCGAATTGAAGATAGAACAATTAACGGAAGCTCGCCGAATTTACCGGATTCATCGTACACAATTCTGGACCACAGGTAAATTGAGTTTATGATTTGATTCAAAATATAAGTGGTGTTTGAGCTTAAAATTCGAAATTAAAAAGCTTTTGAGTCAAATATATTTTTAAGTATTTTTATCGAGTTTTGTCTTAATTCGAAAAAGTTCAGTCAACACAAATTATTGAGAATTTTTTTTTATGTCTAATATGTTATATAAAATTGCCTCTGAAATTTGAGTCAAATTAGTGCTCAAACAAATTTGATACGGTAAAATAAAATAAAAAAAATTTAAAAGAAAAGAATTTTTAAATAAATGATTTTACTAATTTAAAAAGGAAAAGATTGAAAAGTCAAAGTTTTCTTATTTTAAGAAAACCCACGTGCCCAGCTTCAATCATGCGCAGCTCTTCTTTATTAATGGGTCCCAGCCCATTTAAAGCCTTAGCCCACATGTCAAGTTAATGGAAAAGGAAAGCAGAGGTTTTTTATGGTGGACCGGTACACATTATCATTTTGTGTACCGGTCCGGCAAAGGGATTTTCCGCGGAATTGCTTTTCCGAGATTTTGGACCAGTCCACATTTTTATGACCTGTATTGATCTGGTATTATTTTTCTGGGTGCGTATTTTTATCGTAAAATTTTCTTTTTTAATATTTTTAACCTATTCTAAAAGGATTTTGATTCTATATTTTTTTTATAAATATAACCATTGTTTTGGGTAAAAAATACATGATTCTAGAGAGTTTTTTGAGAGAGAAAATATCAAAACGCTAGAATCAATTTTTGAGAGTTTTGAAACACCATCTAGATTTTGTTTACATGCCATAGGAGATCCTATTGTTCTTTAATTTTAAGAACTAGGGTTCCAAACGTTCACGGGTCCTGCGGGAGTGTTTTTGGTTGCGATTGAAGACGGGTTGAGCGAAGTGGCTAACGCGATAAGGGAGATCGTAGACGGTAGTGAAGGATTGTGATCAAGTGCGTGGAAAGAGGCGACGGGTAAGCCGGAACAGCGGTAAGCGCTACGCCAAGGCAGTTCCTGTTGGATTCTACGTTTAAGGGAATCACGGGACTGTTACGTAAATTGTGGGGAAGCAATTTTTGTAAGTCATCAAGTCTGTAATTCCGTTTTGATCATAGTGAAGTACTGTCAGTTAGTCTCGAGGATTAGTCCTACGAAAGTAGGGATACCTCGTAAATTCTTGGTATTGTGTGATTGCTTTTTTTGTGTGCTTGTTTGATATAGTTGTTAGATAACACAACACAGGTTTCGATGGTAAAATTGAGTAGACTTAAGGTTTTAATTTCGCTTATCAAATCTTAAATTATTTTTGATAAAAGCCCTAAAATCAACCTAGGCAATACGATCCCCGAAGTTTATTGTGTTTCATCAATTGGTATCAGAGGAGGTTTCCTTAATTTGCTAGGATTTGCATCTTGGTTGATTTGTGTCTATTTGGTTGCTTCTCTTTGTTTTGCTTGATTTATTTGGTTTTCCATGGATATTATGGATAATTCTAGGAATTCACTTTCTGATGATGATGAAGACTTTTCGGATCTTCAAACGGCCTATGACGCTCTTTTACTAAAATGTCAAAAAAAATTTGTGAAAAATTCAAAACTTAAATCCAAAAATAATTTTTTTTGAAAAAGAGATTATTGATTTGAAAAAGGACAAAGTAAGTTTTGAAAATTCAAAGGCTGAGAAGACCAAATTTTTAAAGAAAATTAGACAACTTGAAAGCAAAAAAGAAAATTATCTTGGTCTAATTAATTCTCTAAAAAAGAAAATTTTGGAGTATGAGGATAAAATCAAACAACTAGAAGAACGCGTTTGCGATCTAACTCAACAACTTGAAAACGCTTTAACTGTCAAAGTTGGGTTAGAAACTAGTTCTAAGAAACTTGAATCAATACTTTCAAATCAAAAGAGTGAAAATAACAAAGAAGGACTTGGATTCTCCAATTTTGATGCTAAAAAGTAAACCAAGACCGTCTTTGTGAAAGTCACTTCCCAAAATTCAAGTTTTAAGGGTACTAGTTCTTCAAAGTCAAAAACTTTCATTGATAGAACACCTCGAGCTTTAAAGAAAACCAAGAACTTCCAAACGGGAAAACAAGTTTTTACTCAAAAACCAATTTTTCAAAAAGTTTTTCATTCAGAAGTTCTTAAAGATCAAGTGATACTTTTTAATGTGTACAAGCACACACTCTCACAACCCTTTTGGTGTGAGTATTACGAGAGGAGAGGTAACTTGAGAGAATTTTGTCGGCAAGCTTTGAATCAAATGTCGAAAAGTGTTCAAATTCTAAGACCGAAACATAAACTGAGAGGGAAAAAGAAGAAAAATAAGTGGGTTAGGGTTTTGGAAAAAGAGGAACACAAGAGGACTAGGACTCCATGAAATAGAAGGACACCACGAATCAAATGCCAGGACTGACTATCCTACTCCTCTACTGCTTTTATTCATTTATATATTTTATTTTAGAGAATTAGATTTTGATCTCAGAAAATATTTGGTTACATTTCTATTTTCATTTGGTCCATGATAATCGAGTAATGTGCTTATTATTTAGTTCTTTAGTACTGAGTATAAGTTTATATACGCAGTACTTAGGGATTGAGTAAAGCATTGTCAAGCTTATACTCGGTTCTCAAAAACCGAATAATATGTACCTTACTTAATTCTCAAAAACGAATAAAAAGTGGAAATGAAACCAAATGTTTTATGGGGTAAACATACCACAACTTTTATTTTAGGGGGTAAATTATGTGGAAGTAACTTTCCTTATTTTTATCAAACTTCCAAACATATTGCGTGTTAGTACTTTTTTTCTTCGACAAGTATTGCGTGCAATTCAAGAAAGGTAATTCTAGAGATATGTAAATTAAAAATTTAGAATTTTAATGACCAAAAATGCATAGAATTTTTGATAAAATTTGGTGGAGTTTGTTTACTTATCTTGAAAATCATCTCTAGGTATTATACCCTCAAAAGAAGAAGTATGTTATTTAACCAAAGAACGGATGCTCTTTTTGGAGATTGCTTGTATATACATTAAAACTTCTCTATAATGATACTCTTTATAAAATTATAAGATCCATTTAGTCGTGGAAAAAAGTCATCCCCGACTTGGGGTAGTTATATATATGATTGGAATAATATTTATGGGTGGTAGAAATTTAACTAAGTCCAATTAAAAGAGAATCGACATAGAATAGGAGATTTTGCAATCATATGTGGGTAACAAAGGTGATGAACTATGAATAGCAGAATAACAACACAAAAGTAAAGATGAGATTTGTTTGTGGGGTAGGTTCATCCGGTGGTTGTTATACCCAATTCGACAATACATCCTCCTTTGTGTGTGTGTGTTCTTCACTGGCTTTAAAGGCCTTAAGGAAAGTAGTTACATTGGATCGGGTTTATTCTTAGGGAGAATGTGTGTGGGAGTGAGTATAGGGATAATGGATAATTGGATCCCTTAGCTGCGGGTTTTCCTTTCCTATTTATACATATAGGTTAGGTGTAAGACTCGTAAATTTCTAGTTTTAATTTACTTTTATATATAATACATGGGTATTATGGTAGTGTTACATTAAGTGTCTCTATAATTATAATTACGATTTATTTATTTATTTTCTACATTCATAAGTTAGATGGGTTCTAGATAACATTATTTTTGTAGCCTACTAGTGAGTCTTATATTTTAGTTTAATTGGTTTTCCTAATACAGCATGTATTAGGAAGTGGGCCAGGTCTATTATATAATTAGTATTTATAAGCCCTAATCTTATAAGATTTAAGTTAAAGCCTTAAACCCATTATCTATTTAATAGTAATATATTTAGTTATATTGGGAGAAGGAGAAGAAAAAGAAAACAATGTACGTAGAAAAAGGGGAAGAGATGACTTGGTCTAGGGCGTAAAATGAGATACGATTATGAACGATTATTCTTGTTCCTTAGTTTCAAGATATCTTTATCCATTTATCGATAATTTTGGTGAGTGATTCTCACCCTTTTCTAGTGGTTTCTATTCATACATGTTTTGATTTGCTTTTGACCTAATTTTTGTGAAGAAGGGTTATTGTGTTTTTGCTCAATTGTTTGTAAATTTCTTGATAAAGAATTTCAATCATATGTTCTTATTAAAAGTCTGAGAAAAATACATAGAATAATATTATGAGTTAGAAGTAATTTGTTTTTGGAATTGAATTAGTAGGGTTTTTAATTTGGGAGATATAAATTTTACAAAACAAGTGTATTAAGATACCTAGTGTTAATCAGATTGTTGTCTTACATGTGTATATACAAATTCGTTTAGGATACTCATATTTCGTGTAAAAATATGGAAAAATTAGATAAGTTAATATCATGTGTTAGGAGTATCTGGGCTTTGGAATTGATTGAATATGAATTTTATGTTGAGAGATATTGAATTTACAAAAACAGTGCACTGCAGAATCTAATGCTAGACAGATTGTATATTTGTCACCAAAACGTTTATAACTCCTAAAGTATAAATGATTTTTAGTTGAATCCAATTGGATATGACTCCAGACACATTAGGCTATATTGTGTAATTTTTATAAAATTTTTGGATCGTTGAATAATTCCTAGAATTTATGTGAAGTTGGTGGTTGTGTCGATTATAAGCCCGGTTTGTGTTCTTGTATTGCTTGTGTGTAATTTAACTTATGATTTTATTGTAGTTTGAATAGGATTCTTAAAAATTGACTAGAGTCATAAGAAAATTCCTTAATTACGCCACTGCTCCCTTGTTATGATTTGATCTTGGATTTGATTCAACACTTGTGTGGATTTCCCATGATTTTTGTGAAAAGAAAACTTTGGTGAAAGCCAATGGAATTTTATGATTTTGACCGTAAGCCAGATGGGAGTTTGTGATGGTTGTTGTACTAGTTCTATTGTTGAATAGACGAGTGGATTATATGTGATTTTACTCACGGAAGGGCGAGTATTTTGGGGCGCAAACGTATAACCAGCCTTTCGAAGAAGGTCGGAACTTTAGACGATATGCCCGTGCGGGTTTCGGTTTGGAGTGGATGCTAGTTATACAGGGAGACACAGGGAAAGATGATCTGTGTAGGCCATGGGAGAGTATGGCGAGGTGGCATGTAATTAAGGTGCACACGCTAACCAAAGAGTCTAGTGAATTAGGAATGTATTGATGTTTCCTTTGTTTAATTTGTATAAAATTATTGGATCTCTAAATGAAAATTCTATCACATGAACCTGGAAGTAAATTTGATTGTGCTCATTTTTCATGTTTTGAGTTTCCTTTAATTCCTTACCATTTAGAAGTTTTGGTTGAATCTCGTTTGTGAAAAGTGTCTGCATTGAATCACTGGTTTGGAGTATTAAATGGTCAATTTTTATGATCTTTTGAGAGTATTTGTAGAAATCATCATTCTGGAAATTTTTCGTGTTTTAAGTTTTCCCAAATTCCGCACGGTTTGGGCAGAAACGAACATTTTTACTACAGCAGTTTATTTTGTGATATAGATATTATCCTCGTCACTAACCTCTTATGTGCAGGAAGGTAGGCCTTTCTAATATTTGTGCAGGGTTGGCCTACCTTAGCGTTCTTATAAGTATTAATTTAAAGTTTTGTGAATGAATGTAACAAGAAACTAACCGCCATCTTTTTATCGGGAAATTACGATTTTGTCTCGATAAGTATGTGGAACTACATGTCTTGTCTCATGGTTAGTTCAGTTGAAAATTTGTATTTATAATAATTGCATCATGGACATAGTTGGGTGAACGAATCAACTCATACCAGTATTTTATACTGACCCAAGTTGTCTTTGTGATTCTTGGGTATGTTCTCTTTATGAGCGTAGCTAAAGGGTTTGCAGGAATTTACTTGCTTCCTGATCGTGCTAAGACATGTACTTGAAGTATGCTAGTTTGTACATTTCTTTTGGTTTGATGTACTTGGGAAGTGGGGACGATTTAGATGTACTCTGGCCAAATAGTTTTTGTAAAGCAAATGTAATTGAACTTTTGTATATGTAAGGTTAGACATTTTAATTTTATTTATTCCGCAAAATATTTATTTAAAAATGAAAGTTTTTGTTTTATTAAATTTATATTTTGGTTTTCGAGCAACAGTTTAAAGGTACATATGGTTTTAAAATTTTCACACCCGATAGTTGAATGGCTGAGTACGTGTGGATTAATAGGTACTCGAGGTCCAAAAATCGGGGTGTGACATTAGGGTTACATTAAGGTTTAAGATAATTAGAAATTACTATAAAGGGTAAACTTGATTATTACTCCAAGATTCCAAGTGTCCCTAACCCTATTCGCATTAGCAAATGTAGTTATTTCTCATTATCTATTTTCCAACTCAGTTACCCTACCATCGTTATCCAAGCACTAATAGTTGGCTCACGATCATATGACTGGATGATAATCCAGTAATTGGACAATGGCAAGAGTGTAACTTGGTCGGTTCAAGGATCAACTTATAGTCTTAGGGCTTTGCTTGTGGATCGGTCAATGGGCTAGCACCACCTTTGGCCTTGTCCGAAAACCCAAATATAAAATTCACCTCCCACAATTGCCTCAAGAGCAAATGAGTTCGTCTAGTAGGTCAAATTCAAGTTCTTAGCATGAATGACTTCCTTCGCACGAGGGCCCGCGGCCTTTACAAGCTGTTTTCCAGTTTCATACCGGACATCTAGCTCTAATAGGTCAGCGGCCTTTCGAGTTTGAGCAGGATGTCCCATTTTTTGCATGTGGGCCTTACTTATTTAAAGATGGTAATAAAACATTAGTGGTTCCCAAGGTCATAAACCGCCATTTCAAATCGAGAGTACTCAAAACAAGGGTTTTCTATACATTACTCTTTATATTCTATCTACTTCTTTTGCATTATTCTCTAAAGTTTTGCTATTCTTGGAAATCAATCGCGTTAATTCCAACGATAACCTCTTCCAATCAAGCGGTAATCTTTGATAATCTTCATTCCATTATTCCACCTCAGTATCAGATTCTCTGCAACATAAAGTAAGCCCCTCCTTAGATCTCTATTTAAGTTCATGAGTATGAATTTTACTTCTTTGTATTCTATAATATAGGTCAATTTTACTTATTTGTATTCTATAATATGGGTCAACGGTTCTATATGTGTATTTTATACCATTCAATGGAATATGTGTTCAATCATATATTATCCGCGATATATCTGTGATGCCCTAAATCCCGTTATGAAAATTATTCTTCGAGATTTAGTTAATCACATGAGTCGTATGTAGACGGCGGATAACCTAATTCCATGTAAAAAAGAAATAACCAAAGACTAACTAAAACCTTTACATACATAACATGTTTAAGCCATATAATCCCAGTCCTCCATTTAAGGTAAATCACAATGCAAACAAGCCCCCAACGAGGTCCCAAGAAAATAAATGAAAAGTCTTCTTAGAATATATAATTTTTAACACATACGTAACATACATGATGGCTACCAAAACTTTAAGAGCAATGGTCTTTCATACGTGAAAGACCATAAACTAAAGAAACGGTAACAGAGGCGGCTTAGGAAGATGTGTCCTTTCCTTTCCCTTTTTTCGAAGAACATGTTGAAGTACCTGTAAGAGAAAAAAGGGGTGAGTCGAAAGGACTCAGTGGGAATTATATGAATACATATATATATATATATAAGCAACAAGGTAATGAATGGAAATCATTACAATAATATAGTAATCAAACCCCCTTAGGTGAATAACCTCTCTAGTACAATTCCACAAGCATAAAACTATGATCTCAGCAATCCTAGCCACTATCCATCCCTACAACCAAGTCTGCATTTCGTGGCCTTTCACCCACGCAGCAGCAGGGCCTCTTAATCGTTTTCGTGCATGGTTTCGGGTCTTGCACTTAGGAGACTGTGTCCCATCTTTCGGCCCCGTCCAACGAGACCAAACCTGGGACCATCGTGGACTAGTGCTAGCATGTGATGCCCATATAAACATCCATAGGCTTATCAAAAGATGATTGCTTCTTATACATGCATATGTACGTATATAAATTTCAAGAGTACATACTAACAGTGACACATATAACAAAGGAGATATAGTACAAGTAACATCTCAAATAAATAAATAATCTATGATACATATTTTGTAGAGAAAATCTTCCACTTGGACCATTTGAATAGACAATAAGCTTTATATACAAGATTATAAGTGATCAAATGAGGCCTAAGTGGTTTCGTGAGCCAATCAAATAATTAATGAAGATTTCTAGTAGTATTTGGTTGCTAGAATCATCAATTTCAAAAACAAGAACCATCTTATCATTTACCCCAAAACCCATATATATATATACATAACCTAGTTTTTATGATACATGTAATATAATTGAAATTGAACAATAATAGGTTGGGAAATGAGTTTAAGAAAAAGGTTCCCACCTCAATAAAGCGATATCCTGGGTTTAGAAACGCCGGATCAAGTCGAGAATCGCTAGATCGTAAATCCTAAATTTGACCTTTGATGCTTCAACAATGGAGGAAAAAGGATCGATAAGATGACAATGGTGATGATGACTTGATTTGAGGATGAAAGATAGAGTAAAAGTCTCCCCAAAAGACCTATCAACTCTCTCTAGTCTCCTCTTGATGTGTCGCTCGAAAATGGAAATGAAATGGGAAAAAGTCGATTTAAAACTATTAAAGTAGGTGCCCTGGTTTATAGGCCGGACTAGTATGCCCTTTTTGGGGACCGGTCCGCAGTCCTCTTCTCTCCCCAAATTTAAAAGACGGACCGGTATGGAGAAACTGCATACCGATCCGCAGGTGAAGTTGCTCTGGTGCAGGTTTTTGGGCAGTTTCGCAACTTTGCGTGCACTTCTCACCATCAAGGGTGGGAATTAGACTTTGGTCAAAACATGGAAATTTTAGATCATCGAAATACCTTTCTAACCACACAAACGGGAATGTATTGGGACTTCGGATGAAGAAGTTATGCCTTTCCAAAAACAAAGACACCAATTTATCGACAAAGCTAGAACGTGCTAGTTTGACCTAATCCTCACCCGAACTACTCAAATCCCTCTACAACCAAACTATGGAGTTACACAACATTAATACAACATACAAGAAGTCCTCACCTCATCCCAACTCCTTAAACAAATAAATTTTCACCATTTGAGGTTCAAATTAACTTTTACTGAAACGAAAATTGTAATTAAGGTAAGATCAAATTTACGGGGTATTACAATATCCAAGACAAATCATATATAATATAGTTATAAGATATAACACAATAACATTCATCAGGACTACCAAAATAATACAAATAATCTTTCACTCTGGTCTACATTTCATAGCCTTTTACCCACGCGACAGCAGGGCTTTTATTAGTTTCCATATTCTTAATATCCAATCATAATACCAATAGTCGACTAAGCGTCACCAGGTTTGCATTTTGTAGCCTTTCACCTACGCATCAGCAGGGTCTTCCGTTAGTTTCGTGCATGGTTTCGGGTCTTTCACCCAAGAGACTGTGTCCCAACTTTCGACCCCAGTCGTTAGAGACCAAACTCGGGACCATCATCGACTATGCAATCCAACTATCATATATCATATCAACAATAATCATATAATGTATACATTTCTCAAAAATCGCACAAGCCATCCCACAACTAAGTCATAATAAGATATTAAGGCATATAACGTTGATAAGGCAATTCTTGTCACGTTATCACCATTCATATATATTTGTGTAAGTAACAATCCCATATATGAGGGAATCAATGTGTACATCATTCATATATATATACATGTGTAACAAACCCACACAATCCATTGCACTTAGAATCTAACATATCTCATTTTATTTTGCCAATAATGTAATTCACCTCATAGTCCGTAGTCTATCAGTATTAGATTGCCAATCGGTTTGTATCATAATAATCATCGATACCGGGCCATTCACCTAAGGCCTTACCGCTTTGTCATTATTCTCATGTACATAGTTAACCAGTTCATGATCAATATCTTATGTCATTTTATCAAGCCGGGTGTTTGTTATTGAAATTCTCACCTAATCGATGCATTAACAGAACTACAGTCTTTTATGATTATGGCCAGGACAATCTATGCCTTACCAAATCATGTTCATCACATTCCTAACATGTACCAAGATTATATCCCCATTACTAGTCCAATTAATGTTGTAATACCCTGTACTTTAATTTATTTCAAATTGAATTATATTAGCTTGTTTATACTCATGTGAGTGATCGTTTGGTAATTCAGGTGGTCCGAATCAATTTTGGTTGGTAAATAGGAAGTTTTGGTTCTTCACGATTCGTTAATTCTAGTTAACTTTGAGCTACCGTAATTTCTTCATTACTTATCCAATTAAGATTTCGATCACAATGGTGCCTAGGATTTGTACCATTCTACAAATTTTTTGTTTTAGCCGAAGTCCAATTCATACTCCGCGTTGGTCAAAACAGAATGCGAAAAAGGCCGGTTAATAAATTCTGGTCATTCGGTAGCGTTTTGGTAGAGCGCTATCTTTGGTGAATTTCTGAAAATTATGTATCCAGAATTTGGAAAAAATTTCTCTTAGGAAGTTGTAGATCTTTGAATTACCTTTTCGTGGACATAAAGATCGCCCCAATCAGAGTTCCGAGTGAAAAATTATGGCCAAAATACAAACAGTGCTCCAGAGCCCCAAAATTATAGCGCGGACCGGTATGGCGTTTTTGGCAAACCGGTCCGACAACAAATGTTTGAGAAATTTGTGCCCCACAGACCAATATTGGGTATTTGGCATATCGGTCCGCTAGTTAAACTTTTTCACTGACTTAAACACGTTTTAAAGTCATTTTTGGTCATTTTTAACCCCAACTTCGACCCAAACTCTTCCACATACCTTTTGAGAATTCCAGGGGGTTCTAGAGAGAGAAAGAAGAAGATTTCTACGTATTTTTCATTCTCGATCAAAGATTCAAGCTTGAAATTATCCAAACTCACCTCTAAAGTACTATTCATTATCTTCTACCTTAGTTGTCTGCCATGGGAGCTCAAACGTGAGCTCTAGCTACGTGGGTTTGGATTATTCATCATCGATTCAAGGATTTGGCTACTCTAGAAACGTGTTGACACGAGGGCTTTAGGATTTCACTGAACGGGGCTTCGATTTCCATCTTTCTTCCTTCCTTTTGGTCTACAAGTTTGAGGTAGGGGTTATAAACCTTATTTTCAGAAAAAAAAAACTCGATAGTATGATTTTATCTACCGATAAATGGATGATTATATACATATACGTGATATATAAAGCACATATCTCTTGTTATTGATTATATAAGGATGATTTTATACATGTACGTTAATATATTGATCATATCATTTGATATACATAAGTTGTGCATGATTGAGCTATGAATTTCATAAAGTGAAGCGAGGTATGCCATATAAACTCGATATTCACAAAGTATTTGATAAGTACGAGATGTCCTTTAGGTGTATAGTAGATGGCTTGATGAAAATGAATTAAAAAATGATTTTGTATACATTAAGGGATATGAATGAGTGTTTATTGGAGTTTACATGGCATATGTTCTTTCTAGTTTACATTTATAGCATGAATTACACGCTATGCATAATTATTGTGTTAACTCGGCATTCTCGACGATATTCTGGACAATCTTGGAGTACCCTCATGGCCAATGGTATATTATCTGCTTCTTGGGAGGCTAATACCTCATATTTGTGATGATAGAGAGATTTCTATATTCATATTGACATTTCTGGAATCGTGGGATATTATTCTCTGGAGATCATCGTTCTGCATGGCATATGTTCTCGGTTATGTTATATATATGGTGGGGTGTTGCCCACACTTATCTGTATCTGTTTGGCCTTCCGTCAGTGAAGGGGAATGATGTGGTTAGTACTTGTCGGGATGAAAAAATAAGCAGGGTGAATAGTCCAGAGATACGAAAATCTAGACAATAGAAAGACACTAGTGAGTCGATGTGTAACGCCCCCGCCTTAATGTACAGATTAACACCTGTAATTAAGACCTGGAGCGTTACTAACCTCTCTTAGTAGGATTAAGATAGGTATGTAGAAGGAAACAAGTCAACAACAACAGATATAGCAAATATCACAATGCATAGGGTATCAAACACATTATACATTCCAGCATGTATCATGTACACATAATCCAAACCATACAAATAACCAAAGTATATAAACTCCTCGGGCTAGCCGTGGCTTCCCGGAAAAATATACATACATCAAAGAAAACCAAAATATACACGTAGTATCAGAGCCTCTATATCGTCCCTGACCCTGTCGTGTCCTTGTCCTCGCAGGACTCGTGAGTACCTGAAATGTTTTAAAGAAAAACCGGGGTGAGCCATTTGCTCAGTAGGGGGGTAATAGGCGTATGTTCAAAAACAAGTTTATAAACATATTTTTTAGACCATGTTAAAATTAATAATATCAACAGAAATCAAAATTTATCAAGTGATCATGCATGAACGTGCTAATGCAGGTTACCTCCCGTGTCAACCGATTACCGTATAATAGAAAGCCCGAGTGATGAATAGATTCCATTGCTGCCAAGATATCATAACCTGGGATCAATTCTTGCGATCCCACACAAGTATAGAGAACAATAGCCTTGGGATCATTCACCCCGATCCCATATAAATACAGATAATCGCAAAACCATAGTGCCTTGCCAATTTTCCTAGGTTCCCGGGCTCCACACCGGTGGCTTATAGGCGGCCAAACATTACTCTCCTAGGGGTTTAGGGCTTTTCAACCCAAGGGCACTGAGCCCTGCCTATTTTTCCATCCCGGCAAGCACTATACATTTGATTCTTTTTTTTGGTTTTCGAGAGCCACCAGCTCTTTAGTATATAGATAAATGATACAAGCCTATGCGAAACAGATACTTGAACAAGAGCCATAAGCCATGATAGAGCCTCCATGCATTTGAAAGTTGACGAGCTTCCGGTTAACACCATAGTAACATATAATATGCATAACATGATGCTAATTATCCACATGAAGCAAATTATGCCATATATACTTTATCAAGTTCAACCACATATCCCTTGGCATAAAAAGTTCACAAATAAATCACTTTTATTAACCATGTCGTAGATATATCGCCAATGGCATCTTATTTAGTTCAAACAATTCTTTATATCAAGTATACATGGCATATTGTGCCTCCAATCATATATTCAATACCACACATATCATGCAACATCATAAATATATGTATACATTCAACTTTCTAATTTTATATAAGTCAAACATATGAATTTTCAAGTAATAAACTCATTTTATCGGGTTTTGAAAGTAAGAAAACCCCTACCTCAATTTATGAATGAAAAAGAAGAAAGAAATTTGATGCTTCAAGCCTTCCCCAAAGAATCCTCAAGGTAAAAGATGGTGAATAGTAAGCTAAGAGATGTTTCAGATGATTTTCGATGTTTAATCCTTCGATCAGGAGTGAAAATAGGTAAGGATCGCTCAAGAACACCTATATTTCTCTCTCTAGAACTCTATAGAGCTTAGTGGAAGAGGTTGGGTCGAAAAATAGGTGAAAAAGGAGCTAAAACGACTTAAAACGAGTTTAAGTCGGTGAAAAAAGTTAACTGGCGGACCACTATTCCAAATACCGAATACTGGTTCGCGGAGCACAATTTTTTCAAAAATTTGGTGCCGGACCAGTATGCCAAAACTCCATACCGGTCCCCGCTTTAATTTTTGGGCCCTGAAGCACTGTTTTTATTTTGGTCATAACTTTTCACTCGGAACTCTGATTGAGACGTTCTTTATGTCCACGGAAAGGTATTTCAAAGATATAAAACTTTCTAAGAGGAAGTTTTCCCAAATTATAAATATATTTTTTCCTGAAATTCGCCGAAGGCAGCGCTCTGCAGAAGCGCTACCGAATGACCAGAATTTTGCAATGGGCCTACTTTGTACCCTGTTTTGACCCACGAGGAGTGAGAATTAGCTATCGGTCAAAACATAAAAGTTGTAAAATGGTATAAATACTAAACACCCACGCTAATGGAACCTTAATCGGATAAGTAATGAAGAAATTACGATAGCTCAAAGTTAACTAAAATTAACAAATCGCAAAGAACCAAAACTTCTTATTTATTAACCGAAATCGATTCGGACCACCCGAATCACCCAACGATGATTCATATATGTATCAAGGAGTTAATATAACATAATTAACATTAATATAAATACAGGATGTTGCACGATGGCTGTCTAGAGCCCACGGTGAATAGTCCGGAGATCTAGATAATTGGTATGCTAATGATCGATTTATGTGATATTGTGGACTGTGGTCCAATTGTTAATTATCTGTTCGTATTCACCCGAGACGGAGAGGCCATATCCTGGTTATATATGATCCCATGTTATGATCTCTATGCTCATATCTCTTGGAGGTGGTCGAGCCCATGTTATGATCTTGATACTCATTCTCTTGGGGGTGGACAAGCCCACTGTTATTATTATTATTATGACTATGATTCGGCTCAACTTTAGTAATTCTCTTAGAGAGATGATGGGACGGTGTCATCATCATCATCATCATCATCATCATCATTATTATTATTATTATTATTATTATTATTATTATTATTATTATTATTATTATTATTATTATTATTATTATTCTCTTGGCAATATGGCCCATATTCTGTTCTGGCAACGTGGCTTAACGGTTGACACAAAGGGAGGTAACCTGCATATGCACGGTCATGCATTATTTTTGTGAAATCATGATATTTACTTGGATTGATGATTGAAGTATAAACTATTATCAAATTAATGATTACGTTTTTCAACACGTTGTCCCCTATATTTTTCCCTTACTAAGCTATGAGCTCACCCCATTTTCTAACTAATACGAGTACATAAGGGACGAGTGATGTTAACAAGACGGCGGGTTCGGGATCGAAATAGAAAGCTCTGATACGGATTCATTTTTGTTGTGTATATGTTATATCGGGAAGTCACGGCTAGCCCGAAGTGTAGTGTATTCTCTTGGGTTACTCAGTTGGTTATGTAATAAAAATATGTATATGTTCGTATGTTTGTGTGCAGTACTATCATCATCAGTATGATTATAAAGCTGTTGTTTGACATGCATGATATTACTGTTTAGATTTCTTTATGCATTTACATATATACCCATTTTAGTTAATTTAAGATGGGTTCGTGATACTCCAGGCCTTAGTGACTGGTGTTATCCTGTAGATTAAGGCGGGGGTGTTACAAATGTTCTACATAAGGCAACCAACCCAAAGGTTATGGCGTATAGCCCCGCCCTAATGGGTTTTCGGTACAAATCTCATAGATAGCTTTCCACCCTTATTTCTAATGTTATATTTATATGTGTCCATCATCCATAACTCATAATTAAACATTCTTTAAGCAAAAACCTCAAATACCCAATGTCAAGTTCATACGCATAGCCAGATGATGGGTTCATGATAATTTTTTTTGTATATGGGCTAAAACATAGATTTAGATGCTCAATCA
Source organism: Lonicera japonica (assembly GCA_021464415.1). Classification (NCBI taxonomy): domain Eukaryota; kingdom Viridiplantae; phylum Streptophyta; class Magnoliopsida; order Dipsacales; family Caprifoliaceae; genus Lonicera; species Lonicera japonica. Next base: position 68,347,434 of record CM038467.1, on the reverse strand, counting down.
TGCAATAGAAACGATAATCTACCAATATTAACCCCCAATCGCAACTCAATCTAGCCCAACCCATTTAATGAGCACACAACCTAGGGTTTCTAAGAAATTTCCCCAGTTTGATTTCAAACTTCTAATGCAACAAATAATTATTTGAGAAATAGTTTAAGTAGTAGTGTTCCCACCTTAGAGAAGTCGAATCGCATAGTTGCTGAAGCGTGGAAGTCCAATAGCGAAACCCTAGCTCCATGCTCAAGCTCCAATGGAAGGAACCAAGGTTGGGGATGATGAATAGTGTTTTAGGTGAGGGTTTGTGTGATTGAAGCTTAAATCTTTGGTGGGTGACGAAAGATGAGTAGAAATCTCCCAAAGAACTCTCCCCATAAGTTCTCACTGTTGACCTAAGGTCTTAATCTTATTTTAATAATAACAATAAATTAATCATGTGTAATTTAACATGTTTCTTGATATAAGTATACAGTTCATTTACTTGGAAAATTCAAGAAAAACATGACAAGGATCAATCTTTCACTATTCGATCATTGGACAAGACAAGGAAGATCAAATCTCTCAATGAAAATCATGAAGTACAAAGGATCAAAAGACTATACGAAAAGCTTTAAGGAAAAAGTTTCAAATGAAGATCAATTCGAAGAAACAAATCAAATCATTCAAAGACTCGTTAATTTAGTAATTGAGTGAGTGCTTAAGATTTATGTAAAGTTACATTATTGATCAAATCCTTATAGCTCAAACATATTCATGCATCTTTTAAAAGATTGATTCAAACAAGCTTGAAATTGAATTTATTTGAAAAACATCATTTTACAAAGACCGAGTTTCAAAATAAATTAACATTAATTTTAAATGATCATATTTTAAGCTCTAATAAAAATAGGTATCTTAGAAACATATATTTGAGATTAAAAAATCATTAGAATTTTATTTGGAACTAAATTGCTAAATTGCAAAAATATTTTTATTTTACATATAAAATTCGCTCAATTTTTGTCCAGTTTTGATCTAACGGTGAGATGGAGGCCTTCCCAGGACTCCGATCATTTTGAAATTTTTACAGTAGTTATACAACATCTTCTGGAAATTTTGATTAAAATTTGAGCATGATCCAAGGGTCAAATTGGGAGAAATTAACAAACCAAATTTGAATTTTTTGTCAAAACTAGCTGTTGGAAAGTTTGAAAATATACACCTTGGAGCCAAAACCTCTCTTAATCATCCCCAACGGCCATATGGTTTTGCAAGCTATAAATATGAGGTCCTAGACATGTTTTAACACACTGGAATCATTCTACAAACTCATTTTACATATATACAAAGTTATTCAAGTATTCAATTCATTTAATTGATCAATCTTTCATTTTTAAGCTATATACTTTGATCAATTTTGATATCTCTTAGTGTGAGCTTAATTTGTATTTTGTCATATACAAGAGAGATATTGTCCATTGATGTTTGTCACCAAAACTCATTTGAATCATAATTGTGAGAGGTGTATCTCATAGATTAGCAAGAGGGATTTCTTGTGAGAGTATTGAGGGTGTTTCAATACTTGTAAGAGTGTGTGAGAAGAATACACTTATAGAGGTTTGAACTTCACCTGGAAGGAGATCGGTTATAGTGAAAATTCTCGGGGAACTAACCGAGCGCGGAGTAGGGGAACAAGCCGAACCGTATGGACAAAAAATTTTCGACTTCGATCGGTTCAATCTTTCTATCTCTTGCTATATTATATTGTGCTATTTATTCATTGTGTTTGGAATTAATTTTGTTCTTAATTGCTTGATAAATATATACATCAAATATTTTTTAAATCATTTTTAAAAATCTGATTAAGTTTTAAAAACCCTATTCACCCCCCTCTAGGGTATTTTCCGACCTACACTCACATCTCTCTAACTCTCTCTAAAGTTGTCCCTAAAAAATAGGAGATGATGAGGCTTAAAATGGCGTATAATTGGTCAAAACCGACTTTTTGGTGTACCATGATCGATAATGGGGGAGACCATGATCGATCATGGTACACCAAAAAGTCGGTTTTGACCATTTATACGCCATTTTAAGCCTCATCCTCCCCTATTTTTTAGGGACAACTTTAGAGAGAGTTAGAGAGATGTGAGTGTAGTGCATTGCTAGCACATGCATTTTGGATCTGGACCACTATTCGTAATTTTGCCATAATTTCTTGCTCTGAACTCCGATTGAGGTGATCTTTATGTCTACGGAACGCTGATTCAAAGATCCAAAACTTCCTAGAGGAAATTTTCTTAAATTCTATATGGATAATTCCCAAAAATCACCGAAGACAACACTCTGCCAAAGCGCTACCGAATGAACAAATTTTACTAACCGGCCTACTTCGGACGCTGTTTTGACTAATGAGGAGTGTGAATTGGACTTCTGTCAAAACATAAAAGTTATAGAATGGTATGAACCTAAACATAGGCGCAAACAGAGACTAAATTGGATAAGAGATGAAGATGTTACAAGGCCTCAAAGTTAGCCAAAAATAAAGAAATCGCGTAACGCTAAAACAAACGATCGATATCTCGATTTCAATTCGGACCACCCGAATTACGAAGCGATTGATTCCACAAACTTAATATGTCTAACATGATATGTTAGAAGCATCAGATCAAATTTGGAAGGTTCAAAACCCATTACTCGCGCTCCAACGATGATTAAGCCTCAACCGGGCTTAAGAGAAGTTCAACGCGAAAAATTAGAACACGGGGTATTACACAAGAAATATCTATATGATATAAACAACACATATATATCATGTATAAATGGCATATTTTCCTTCACACATGTTCATTGCTTTATAATTCATAAAACATCATTATCATCATCATATTATAATTTTTGAAACAAATACAATATAAACATGATGATTATCATACAATAAAATTGTATAAGCGGGTTTTAAAAACATTTAAACCCTTAACTCAAATTATCAAGTCCACAAGAAGAGAAAAGATGATGACCGAAACCCCGTTTGGTGAAATCTCAAAATTTTTACGTAATCATGATCCTCACGTCACATAGAATAATTTCTTGTAAAGCCAAATTGAATTCTGGAGGCCAATTATAAGTGAAATTCTAAAGAGAGAAGGAGGAGAAATCTTTTCTCCATTTTTTGGTCCAATAATGAAGGAAAATGACCAGAAGAAAGCCCTGCATGCCTTAAAAATTATGCCACCGACTAAGCAACAAATGGCTGTTGGGGCCAACAATCACCTGTTTGGGTTATAATAGGCACTCATGTCTAACTGCGAGAGCTTCCTGCTCCCAGACCATCCCCAATAGTCGCCTATTCCAGTACAAAAAGCGCCTATTAATTGGCTCAAAAATTGCAAAACTTAAATTTTAATATACTAAAACTATAAATAACCAGTTTCCACACAAAATGCACTAACCAAAACATCATTTACATTAATACAAATGCAAGGTGTTACACAATAACTTAGTTTATTTACCAACCGAGTGTGCTAAGTCTCTCCATCACCAAACCATCTTCCTCTGTCCACTCCTTCCTAGCGCCGTCTCTTCCAGTTTGCTTTGCTGGGGTCTTCGTCTACTTCTCTCACTTTGTCTCTCCATCACTCTCTATTTTTCACTTTGTTCGTTCGTCCGTACAACCGTCCCTCCATCTCCATCCTCCAGTTGCTGTTCATATCAGTTGAGGCGAAAGGATTTTTATTTACTCTCTACTATCACTAAGCCTTAGATTCAGGTGCTTGGGAGTTGGGCCTTAGTGTTACTTGATGATACCTTTCTTATATATTAAGTTTGAAATGGTAGATATAACCATGAAATTCTCTACTAAATTAATGTGATGAAATCATTATAAAACCATATCCTGAGACAACTATGTTCAGTAAGGATGAATAACTTAATTCTTTCGGTTTTCTGGTTCCTTTATCAGATTTTGGTATTGGTCAATTTCTCGGTAATACAAACTGAACCGACCAAAATGTTTGATTTACCGAAGGTCAGTTTACCAACTGTGTCGGTGCGGGTCACAATTTGTACAAACCGATCAAATCGGTTTGGGTACCGAATAGCGAGCACCCCTAGGATATATCAATAGAATCGCAAGGAGAACTTTTTAGTTGTCCCGATCGGTCATTCATTACTCACTAAGTCGATTATTCGGGTCATCGAACTAATATCTCTCCAATGCTTTCGTGTAAATATTTTCAATCTTTTTATTGAATCTGAACACCCTAATTTTGACAGTGAGATTGAGCATGGCATTGCATTGCATTAACCTATCATAAACTAGTAATTTATAAACCACTAAAGTATATATGTATTAAAATTTTGGATCTACAACAATTGAGCACTAAAGGCACATGAATGATTGGAAATAGTGGAGAAAAATGAATTAGAAAATCTGCCGGTGGAGTTATCGGAAAGGGAATATGTTGGAATAATGATGTTACCGTTGGTAGTGGTGGCCGATAGATCTCCAATGGTATTTTCTATTTTTTCATTTCTATCTTATGTGAAATGTCATTTCTGAATATTTCTATACCTAGTTGGAAAATTTTTTATATAGGCAGAAAAATATTAAAAAATTGGTCTCTAATGGTACTTCATTTCTTTCTTACTTGGCATTTATTTAGGAATAGAGAGAATTAATGGGTTTTATAATATCCAATGAGAATGTGCCAAGTCATATACGAAATTTTTATCACCATTTCTATTTGTAGAATAGTGAGAGAAATTACTAAGGCCATCTCCAATGGTAATTTCAATTTTTGCATTTCTATCCTGTGTGTCAAGGATTTTGTAGAATATTTCTATATCTAATTGGTAATATATTTACATGGGTGGAAAATGATAGACATGTTTTCAATAGTATATCATTTCTTCTATACTTGTAACTTAAGTGACAGATAATTAGTAGGTTTAGTGTATCCAATAAAATTATTTCATGTCATATAGGAAATTTCTATTACCAATTCTATATATAGAAATGCTTATAGAAATACTGTATATGACTCACCTTCCACATGATATAGAAATTGTTGTATAAATAACCATTGGAGCACATTTTTCCCTTTCCTATTTACTAACATAGAAATTTGTTTTGATAGAAATAACCATCGAAGATGACCTAATATGACTCACCTTCTACCTCACATAAAAATAATTATAGAAAACTCCACTAAAACATATTTTTTTTCTTATTTCTTATTTCATAGAAATATATATATAGGAATAATTATTAGAGATGACTTTATAACGGAGTGTGTACTCGTTATGTACGGTTTAATTAATTATAGATGACCATAGTGACAACCAACGATTAGGGCAGGATGATCTGAGCCCTCAAAATTTTACTTGCCACTTGTCTAACATCTGGCACTTTATTGTTGGAGAAAACCAAAAGAAATTACTATTGGAGGGGAGGCGGGCTCCAATAAAAACAAGGGAGTTAAAATGGGTTTATTTTATTTAATTTCAAACTCGAGCTTCTCGCTACAAGAAGAGTTCAGTTGTACTTGTACACCAAAACCACTACCAGTATTACCTATAGATTTCCAAAATAGTTTAAAGCATCTCTTAATTATTATGGTGTAAATATGATGTGTATATTCCTTTACACAAATTTAAAGTACAAAAAACAGAAAAAAGGTATTGCAATGGTAGTTTTGTAAAATATTGTATAAAATTTGAATTAACCAATAAAATATTAACATATATTAAATATTATTTTATCTTGAAATTTCTTATACGTAATTTTAACATAACATTGGTCTTGATTTGTAGGGGTCTATATGAGCATATTTCAACTATGTAATTTTTATTAAAATATATATTTTATATTAAAAATTATTATATTTTAAAATTTTATAGAAAAGATGAAAGTAGAGAAAGATGACATGCAATATAAATTGGAGATAAAAACAAAATTATACGGGTAAAATACACTAAACTCTTTGAATTATCGCATTTTTTTCACTTTACCCACTATTTTATAAAATTCAATAGTAAACCCCTCCAAATTATTAGCCTTTTTCATTTCACCCCCAAAAGGACACAATTGCCACTGTGCAAAGTTTAAAAATAAAAAAATAGAAAAAGAAAAATAAAGAAAATAAACCCCACTCGGACTCTAAATATATATATATATATATATTTACATTCTACTTATATTGAGAGGGAGAGAGAGAGAGAGAGAGGCGGTGGTTATGAAGAAGGGCCTAGTACAAGGTGGGGGGTGGAGGGAGGGGTTTGATAAACATAATAAACTAATGGTGGGTGAGGTGAGGAGTGGAGGCTTGTTTGATTTATTTATTTTTCCTTTTTATAATTTTTATGTTTTCCTATTTCCTTTTTAAAATTTATATAAAAGCAATGATGCCAATTTGACGGTTAAATAATAATGATTAATAGTTTATGGAGATTTACCATTAACTTTCGTAAATTAAAGGATAACAAAAACTCTTGATGGCTAGCGGCGTGCTCTCCCGCAATCAGAAATTAGTCGAGGCGCATGTAAAGCTGGCCCAGACACTATGCGGCTTAGAAAAAAAATTAATGCAACAATTCGATAGTGGTTTTTTTCACCTAAATTATACAAATTATGTTGAAGATCCAGTAAAGATTTTGATACCGATGCCGTTGTGTTAGAGTTCAAGTCGAGTAAGGAAACATAGGAGATACCCTCAGAATAGCTCAGATCCCGAGAGAAAGAATAGATAACCTCTCTCAAATTAATTATATATATAAAAATAAATAAATTCTAGTTGAGCGGTGAATTGAATTGTCTGAAAAGTTGGTAGTAAGATGGAATGATGGATACTGTCGATATGAATGTTAGTGAAAGTGGGCATCTTGGCCATCGATACCTGCCGGAAGAAGAGGTTTTTTTCTCCATGGGATATATATGTTATTTGCACAATTTATTTCTTTAATCAACTACATTAAGTAGATTAATGCTAAATTCTTTTAAGATTTATGTAAAGATTAGTTTTTTATTTCTTAATTTCTTTTCATAAATGTGTGTTGCCACTTAGGTTAACACCTTGTTTGGTGTCTTTGTGCAATTATTAGAATGTCCTTACCATTTTCTTTTTGTTTTCCCTCTTTTATATTAAGGGTAATTTATTCCATCCTTGCATATACGTAGGATGCACTTAAATTGCTTTACATAGCTTTTAATGCATTCTGGAGCTTCTCCATACTATTTGCACGAACTCTCCCATTTTTCTTTCTACACAATTTATCAATTACTTTTGCTTAAAAAAAATTAATACATTACTTTTGTTGTACTTCTTAAGGCATGTGTGAGATCTAATAATATTTTTTCAACTATACTAGAGTTCACCGCACATGCGATGTGTCTGCACAACGAATAAGAGAAAATTCGAATCAAGATAAATCCGGTTCTAAGTATGGGTGAAAATTCGTACTTTTAGGTCATGTTTGGGCCTGACAATACACTACGTGACAAAGAATAATAAGGCAAGTCACGAAATTGTGTTATTTTTACGAAACGAAACATAACCTACCTAAAATACATCATGAGACAATATATATGATTATAGTTTTTAGGTCCTAATAAATACGTTATAACATGAATAGAAATATGAATTTCCTCTTTAATTTAGACCATATAAAACCACAGCAAGAGACAATTAACACGACATATCTCCTATTTCATTTTAAAATTTAGACACGAACATGAATTTCATACCATTTTATTCTTCAAAATTGTCACCTCTCGATCCAAAGACAATTGATTAATGGAGACGATATTTTTCAAATAACACCCACCCACCTGCTCAGGTCAGGAATGACACAAGTTGGACATGCTTTAGAAAGGTTGAGTTCAAATCTTGCAAACTCTCTCTACCCATTGCCATCCCTACTAACAACTAAAAAAGTGGTTCAAATTAAATTTTCTTTTAAATAAAAATATAATAAATCACATATAGGGGGATTGCATAATGTTTATTTAATCGAAATATTATGATTTAATATTTACACATATAAATCTAAAGAGAGATAATAGAAAAAAAATTAATCATTATTTTAAGATAGTTAAACATCTATTTACATATCTTATAATTAAGAATTATTTTATATAATATATAATATACACGAAACTAATCAAAGAGTACATGCAAAGAATTTTATTTATTTATTACATAGTTAGTATTATGATACATACTCTTTTTGTTTAATTTATTTATTTTATCCTTGCACACACGTAGGGTGTGCTCTGGAGGCTAGTTTTTATAACTTACACGTAAATCTAATAATTAAATCTGACTCCACTCTATTAGGGCGTTCATGTATCTAGTTTCTCTCGACACGCCATCTTAAGGTTCATATTATGTCACTTTAACAAAAATAACAAACCACACTGAGGTATATAAATTATCCCAAACCTAATTAAAACAACTAAGCCAACTATAATAAATCTCTTACTAAATAATATACATTCCGCTATATGAAATTATGGATGGGAAATTAACATAAAAAATGAAACCATACATCTAATTCACAAATAAGATTACTAGCCAAATGGCAGACCAAAGAAAAATAAAATAAGACTAATTAAGATATTCTACCAGTAATGAAGATTTGATAAATTTAAATTCTTAAATTATTGTTCCAGTAAAGTCTACGATTCAATCTTTGATGTAAAAGGTCAAAGAAGGCTGGTGTAATTCATTGTAGCTTTGAACCAATAAACCAAGTTTGGAGATGCTCAAACCAAATTTTGAAAAATGACTCCCAAAAGGTTGCTAATTCGTGGAGGCATTCTAACAAACACCAGAATATTCACTATCCGTAATACAATATATAATTGTTTTAATCTAAAAGATTAAGACTTGTGTGCGCATACCTTGTATTGACGGGTTTAAATTTCACTCAACAAAGCAGAATAAAGAAAATATAGTAGCGATTAACTAAAAAAAAGAATTAAATTCATAAAGTGAAAGAGCGTAAACACAAATAAGAAGGAAAATAAGGAAAGCAATACCTTCACAAACATTTACACCAACAATTTTATATTGCTTTTATTTTAATTGATATGTGCAACTTCTATTACTGAATCAAAACGAGGTGAACAAAATTAATAAGAAAAGGGGATAAAGAATTGAAGATGAGTAATGTTGATGATGGGAATAACCGATTGTATAGGCCCTCCATCCCCTTCACCCTTTTTTTTCAGACAACAACACTAGTTTATCTGCAGTGGTGCTAAAGTTGAACCTAAAATTGGATTGGAGTCTAAAAGATCTCCTAGAAGGTTGTTATCACATGTTTCTTTGTCAGATCTTTCTTTTTTTGTCGGTGTTTTGATCTAGGTGATCTTCTTGATTCTATGGTAGGGGTTTTTTTTTTTTGGGAGGAAGTCTTCTATAAAACACACATTTATATCTTATTTATTGCATTAAGTAGGGGCATTTAATGTATGGATAATTATGGTGATGGCTTCTCTATTTTGTATATCCAATTACTACTATTCTCTTCCTTTTTTTCCTTTATAAATTATAAATTATTTTTCGAAGTAGTATTTATATTATATAGTTAATTGCACTTTATCCATCCGAATTATACACTTGATTGCACTTTGCCATACCAACTATCAATTTTCCCATTTTTTACGCTGAACTATGAAATTTGTTATACTTTACCCTAAATAAAAATATGTTTAATAAAATTGAGAAAATGAAGGACAAAAACGGTAAACAACATATCCTCTCAATTTCTCCTGACAAAAACGTTGTAATTTCATCACATAGTCAGATGCCCTCTCACATATATGCTTCATTTATGTAAATATATCAGTTAGGGTTCTTAATACATAATTTTGGGAGAACCGTTAAGAGATTAGGTTTTTTAATACACAAATTAGAGTTTGTAATCGAAGATTAAGGATTATTCAAGTGTTAATAGAGAAATGGGTTGGAGAATACAAGAGGTACTACTCTTGATTGTCTATGTGGGAGGTAAATTTTGAAGGGGTTAAATACTAATTTTACCATTGGCCTACAAAAATGATTCAACACTTTCATTTAAATTTGAAAGAAAATTCCACACCTCACATACCTCCATTAAAATTCCACACCTCACTTCCACCAAAATTTCACACCTCACCTACTTCCACTAACCTTTACCAAATTACCTTTTTGCCCCTCATTTTTACCAAATTCACTTTTTTACCATTTTTCATTTACCTATAAATATCTCTTCTCATTCATTCATTCAACACACCACACATCTCATCCAAGAGATACAAAGTCATTTGCAATACAATAACAAATACAAGCCAATTCAAGAAAAAGATAGAATGGTCTTATATTCTCTCTTCTCATACCCCAAAAAATACTAACAACTCTTATACACTCTCTCTCCTACATAGTGTATTATTCATCCTATTGAAATATTTATAATCCTAATTATATACTTATAAATAGAATTAGTGAAATTGTAGAGAGAAAAGTTGGTAGCTTGTATTCGCATCCAAGTTGATTGCCTTTAAGCTAATATAAAGCAAGCACACACAAAAGGAGGACGTACTGCCAGAATAACATAAGCGCTACCAGAGGAACCTACCTTATTAAAAAATATCATGTGTTTATCATTGCGCCGCATTTACTTTTTATTCACCGATATTCGCTTATTGATTGATTAATTATCTATTTCAAGATTTTGACATCATCAGTTGGCACTGTCTGTGGAAATGATAAACTCTTTAAAACTCTCGTTATTTAAAAATTAAAAGTGAATTTTTGGTGAAAAAGCTTCAAATCCCACGGGCCTACAGTAGCTCAATATTCTCGGGCACATACCTTCGTGCTCAAAACTCTAAATTATGCAATTCTAGAGTTCATTTTGGAGAAACTTTTAAGAGTTGCAACTTTTTAGTTCAACCTTTTTCCAAATTCAGCCATCTTGGGGTCCAAAACTGCGATACAAATTTTCTGCAACAAAGAGGCGAAAATTCTACAGGCTTGAAGTAGTTCAATATTGTTGGTTGTATAATTTCGTGCTCAAAACTCCAAATTATGCGATTCTAGAGTTCAGTTTGAAGAAAATTTCAAGAGCTACAACTTTCCAGTTCAACCCTTTTCTCAAATTCGACCATCTAGGGGCCCAAAATTGCAATACAAATTTTTTGCAATAAAAAGGGCAAAATCCCGCGGGCCTAAAGTGACTTAATACTTATGGGTGCATAACTTTTTACTTAGAATTTCAAATTATTTGATTTTTGAGTCAATTTTAAAAAAAAATCAGGAGTCACAACTTTGCAGTTTAGTACTTTTCTGAATTCGACCATCTTATGATCCGAAAATGCAACGCAAAGATCCAGTAGCAAAAGAATGCGAAAATTCATAAGCACTACGCAAGTGAATCCATGTCTAACTCAGTTTAGTAGGCGCACCAAGCTCTAAAGAGCATGCTTACACTCTAGAAAGCCCTAAAAAAAATAGGCATATTTTAAACTCAAATGGAATATCTCCAAAACACTTGTTTAAAATACAAAACCCTCACTAAAGGTCGGTTTAGTAATAACGCTTACACTCCGGAAAGCCCTGAGAAAAACAGGCATACTTTAAACATTCAAGTGGAATATCTCCGGAACAATTGTTTAAAGTATAAAATGATCATTAGAGGTCAGTTTAATAAGGATACTTACACCTCGAAAAGCCCTGAGAAAAAAGGCATACTTTAAACATTCAAGTGGAATATCTCTGGAACACTTGTTTAAAGTATAAAACCCTCACTAGAGGTTGGTTTAGTAAGGACATTTATACTTCAGAAAACCCTTAGAAAAACAGGCATACTTTAAACTCAAGTGAAATATCTCCAGAACACGTGTTTAAAGTATAAAACCCCCGCTGGCATTTACATTTTGAAAAATCATGAAAAAAACAAAAGAATCAAGCAATGGCAATAATCATTCAGGAATTCGATTACGGTTAAACCAATAGGATAAAATCCAAAAGAAAAGATAAGTTATTTTTTAATAATTAATATATGATTTTTCTCTTTGTATTGATATCTAAAGTTGTATTATTTTCTTACGATCAATGATCTTTATTATAGGTAAAATCGACAAGCTCCCAAAAATTATAATTGAATGTGATTTTCATCAAGTTCGTATGACAAACCAAAACAGGAAATTAAATAAATTTTCAGCGGACATCAAATTTCCACAAAGCAGAAGTGAAATCAAGAATTTGAAGATAATTGGAAAGGGCCCAAGTAGAATTAAACCATTATACTAATGCCCAAAGCTCTTCTACTTCTGACCAAAAGTATAGCGAGCTTTACACATTAATGTTCCAAGCTTTACAACTTGCATCCAATGTCTAACGAGATTTACACATTGATATTTCGAGCTCAATGACTAGCATTTTTAGATCTTGTTTCCTTGAATACAACTCGAGATCAACGTCTAGCGAGCCATACACAATGATGTTTTAAAACCCAAAGACTAATGATCAAAGTCTAGCCAGTTTTACAAATTAATGTTCCGAGCTCCACAAACTTATGGTCAAGGGCTAACAAAGCCCTACACATTGATTATTCGAGCTCTCCCCATGATCATCTTCCTTGACAAGTGCCCACTCTCACGCCTCAGCTTTGAGCCGGACCATTTACTCAAATAAAACATTTATCTTTCAGCATAAAAGTAAAAGATATGGGGTAATTGATGGGTTAAATACTAATTTTACCATTGTCTACAAAAGTGATTCAACACTTTCATTTAAATTTGGAAGAAAATTTCACACTTCACCTACCTCCACCAAAATTCCACACCTCACCTAACTCCACTAACCTTTACCAAATTACCTTTTTACCCCTCATTTTCACCAAATTTACTTTTTTACCATTCTCCGTTTACCTATAAATACCTCATCTCATTCATTCATTCATTCAACACACCATACATCTCATGCAAGAGATACAAAGCCATTGGCAATACAACAACAAATACAAGCAAATTCAAGAAGAAGATAGAAGGGTCATATACTCTCTCTTCTTATACCCCAAAAAATACCAACAACTCTCTTACAGTCTCTCTCTTACATAGTGTATTATTCATCCTATTGAAATATTTGAAATCTTAATTCTATTCTTATAAATAGAATTAGTGAAATTGTAGAGAGAAAAGTTGGTGGCTTGTATTCTTATCCAAGATGATTACCTTTGAGCTAATACAAAGCAAGCACACATAAAAGGATGACGTACTACCGGAATAGCATAAGCGCTACCGGAGGAACCTACCTTATTAAAAAATGTTATGTGTTCATCATTGTGCTGCATTTACTTTTTATTCACCAATTTTGCTTATTAATTGGTTAATTATCTACTTCTATATTTTGACACCATCAAATTTTATACATGGGCTCTTGTCAAGACCCAGGTTTGGTACCCGAACTACAAGTCAATCTATGGATAAGGCCCAAAAAACTGTGAGAGCCATCTTCTAGCTTATTAAGTTTTATTGTGATGTTCATCGAACCAAAGGATCGTAAGCCGTTCATGGATGATTGTGTGATGAAGACAAAATAGTTGAGCTGGAGGATAGACGATGGAAAATAACTAATTCAGTTAAATGTGAACAGGATTAAGGACACCTAGAATTTTGGAGCAATGATTAAGTTTAACATTTATAGTAATTTTGAATCATCCCATACCCTAATGTAACCCTATCATATACTTCCAAATAGGAAGGGAAAACCCCCAGTTAAAGGATTCCACTTCTTACCATCCCTACAGTTACTCCCACACATTCTCTCTAAGAGAAAACCAATATCACAGTAATTACTTTTAGTAAGGCCATTAGAGCCAAGTGAAGAACACACACACACTAGGGAGAATTTACTGCTGGTTTGAAAATAATAGCCACCGGAGGATTTTACCCCAAAAATAAATCTTGTATCAATTGTCATTATTTTTTACTGTTCAAGTTCATCACTGTTGTTGTATCTAGTTGCCAAATTCATTAATTTTGGACCAATTCTTTCTTAAATTGGGCTTGGTCAAATTTCTACTATCCACAATTACTGTTGTCTATGGGAATCAACGATGGAAAGCCATTTTTACCTACATTTATAGTAATCAGATCTCATTTTTTTCTTTAAAAGTATTTTATGGAATTTTATTATTAGTTGTTGTTCTTCATTTAGTTTATATCTTCATATATTTTATGAAACAATGGTACAAACGAAGCCAATAATCTATATATAATCCTCACCTTAGATCCACATGCCACATTTAACCAAAATCCCTCCTCCAGTTGAGCCTTAACGCGCCAGGATGATGGAACCAGGAATCCAAGCCACGACTTGGGCCATTCTCAAAACCCCACCCATACGACCTCACCCTATGCCCGAATTATGGCGATAAGGAGTTTAGCCCATTAAATGAACATAAAGAAATGGTTTAGTTGAGGTTGGAGAAAAAGTTACTTTGGAAACTAGCGAGAACACAGATAATGCCAGAGAACACTGTTCACTGTTCTAAATAGGTATCCTCAACTTAGGAATTGAATGTCGTTTTGTAGAAAGGGTAAAACGAAAGTGGCCGAGGAGCCACGATTGAGGGTATTTGATGATTGGTAATGCTGTACATCGTCGCCCCCATTGTTTGCCTTAGCGTCTTTGAGAAGTTAGGGGGTAGATTGGCCCGCATGGCCACACAAGCAGAGGCTCGCCCAAAGAACTAGACCAAGCAAGATTTAAGGAAGATAATATACTCGACGATAGCCAACAAGAAGGAAGATGGTAAATCGACTTCCGAATTGGTGAGGAAGGCGTTAGGGGAAGATCATGGATCCCCCTTTACTTTTTGAATACAAAATGCACTCCCGCCTAAGAAGTTTGGGCAACCAAAACTTAACATTTATGATAGACATTTTGATCTAGCTGACCTTGTCAGACACTATAAGCAGGTAATTTTGTATTGGATAAATGAGCAAGCACTGATATGTCAGATGTTTCTAGTAAGTTTGGGAGACATTACACTGAGATGGTTTGATAAATTGCCGCTGGCAAAGATTGATAGTTTCTAAAAACTAGTTGAGCAGTTTACGGCCCGATTTATTACCAACAATAGGGTAGTCAAGGTCTGATGCCTTTACTACTTAAAGAAAAAAATAAGGAGAATCATTACAGGAGTATTCCTAAAGGTATTGGGAACTTTTTCAAGAAACTGAGGACTATGATTTGAGATTTGTAGTAAGCACGTTTAAGTTTGGGTTGCTATGGGATAATAATGTTGGCTTTTCTTAGGCAATTTTAGGCCTAAGTAGTGACTGAGAACACTAAAATTTATTTATATACCTGCACTACTCATTTACATGTTTGGAGAAATTCTCGTGTGAAAAAATTTGGAATAAAGTTTTCACTTCCTTTTATGTATTCAATATCAAAATTAAAAATACTTAAAAGGGATTGCCATCTAGCAAATATTTGTTTAGAAGCAATATTTTCAACATCTTTTTCCAAAACATATTTTGCTGACTTGCAATCAATTCTTACTAAAAATCGTTTGTTTAACAAATGACTTTGAAATTTATTAATGCACAATACTAAAGATAAAATCTCTTTTTTAATAGTAGAATAATTAATTTGAGTATTATCCCATGCACCAGAATGAAAACGCACAATTTGTTCTGGGGAAGAAAGGTTTAACTTTTGTTTAAGAATTCCTCCAAATCCAATTTCAGAGGCATCTGTTTCAACAATCTTGAATGCAGATGGATTAGATGTGCCAAGACAAGGTAATGTCTTAACATGTTTTTTAATGTCTTGGACTATGGAAGTATGAACTGAAATCTAAGGAGGATGATTACTTTGCAATCATTCAAATAACGGTTTGCATTGTTTTCTTAAATCTTTATAAAAACCACTAATGTAATTAAGGGATCCTAAAAATCTTTGTAATTGATTTTTGTCAAGGATTTCATCTGGAAATTTGTCAGCAGATTGGATGGCTCTATCAATGGGCTGGATTTGACTATACTGAATGTTGTGACCTAAAAACCTAATCTTAGTTTGGAATAAATAATATTTAGTGGGTGAGAGAACTAATCCATTTAGTTTGACTGTCTTAAGGACTGAATTTAGGTGTTTCCGGTGTTCATTAATTGACTTGGAGAATATGAGTACATCATCTTTATAAACTATGGTAAAGTGACTAAATGTGTTTAGAATATCATTCATAATATTCTGAAATTCACTTGGGCATTTTTAAGACCAAATGGCATTACATTCCATTCATAATGACCAAAAGGAGTAATAAAAGTTGTCTTATACCTATCTTCCTCCTGTATTTGGATTTGCCAAAATCCACTTTTAAGATCAAATTTACTAAAAATGACTGCTTGATCTAATCTATTAATTAAATCTTTTTTATTAGGTAAAGGGTACCTAATCCATTCTAAAACTTTATTTAATGGTTTGTAATTAATAACCAATCTAGGAGTACCTCTTTCTATTTCAGCATTTTTATTAACATAGAAAGCCGAACATGACCAAGGGGATTTACTTTTTCTTATGATTCCTTTACCGATTAGATCATTAATTTCTTGTTTATAGTATTCTATTTGTTCATGACTCATTTGAATAAGTCTAGCCTTAGTAGGAATTATATGCTTCTTAAATTCCTTAGCATAGGGTAACCTAACAATATCTCTTTTTCTATGCCTAAAGACATGAGGTAAATCTAAACAAACTTCTTTTACTAACATATTAGTGAAATTTTTTATTTTTTCTTGTAATTTACTATCTTTCAATTGCTCTTCAATCCTTTTATATTTAATTTCATCTTTTAAATATTTTAAATGACTTCTATTGAAATTAAGTAAATTTAATGACTTGAACATAGATTGTTCTTTTATTAATTTTAAATTTCTTTTTTCTGGTTTAGTAATGAATTTAAATGTAACTTTTTGTCCTAGAAATTTAGTAGTTAATCCTTTTGTTGAAGTATTAAATGGGTATAATAAGTATATAAATGGGAGACCTAAGATAATCTTATCTGTCATGTTTCTGATTAGAACAAAGGATGTTCTAAAACAAACTTTATCTTGACAGATATGTACTCTAGGCAATTTATATTTAATATTCATTTGACTTCCATTAGCTGAACTTAGTCTTCCGCTTGTCTTTACATAGTAAGTGGCAGGAACTAGACCTTCTTGAATACAGTTTAAATTAGCACCAGTATCAATTAATGCTGGAAGTTCAACCACAAAGGTTTTGTTAACTATAAGTGTAATATTAGTATACCATTTTTGTATAGTTATATCTTTTAATACATTTAAAGTGTAATTTACTTGGTTGTCATCTTTTGACTCTTTATTATCACTCTCTGGGCGATTATTTTTTGATGTTTCTACTTTTTCTATATCAGATTCATTTGATTTGTTAATTTCTTCTTCAGAAGAAGAACTATTAACTTGTAGTTTCAATTTACTAGAAAGTTTAGTTATTTTAGTTAATATTTCATGCCTTAAATCAGGAATTTCATTTTTAAGTTTAGAAATTTCTTTTTTAAGCTTATTAACTTCTAAATTTAATTCTGGTAAAGTAACTTCTTTAGTTGGATTTTTAAATCTTTCTAAAGTTTTATTAATGCTAAAAATAGGGTTTTCTTTATTTTTTAGTATTTTTTGGGCTTTAGATTTAGTAGTTAATAATTTTTCTAACTGTTTCATGTATTGAGTTTTTAATTATGGGTCTGTGATTTTACTAATTAAATCAATTAATAAATTTTTCTCTTCATCTGTTTTTGTTAGGACATTTAATCTTTTATCACAACAGGTATTGGTGCAATTGTCACCGCAACCTAGGCTTACTTTGGGGGAATCACTTTCTTCATTACTAGAAGGATGACTAGAGTTATCTGATGACTGGGAAGGAATACTAGAACCTGGATCTTCATTAGAGACATTTTTTATTCTCATAAGTTCTAATACTTGTTCTACTTCTTCATCAAGGATGTTTAATTGACTAAGTTTATCTTTAACTCTGCATTAATTCTTATAATGTCCTTTCTTACCACAATTATGGCAAATAGTATTACTCTTATCATATTTTTTATTACTTTTAAATTTATTTTTCTTTTTATTAGGTGTCTGTTTTTTATAATAATCATCTTGGGTATTACCCTTTCTTTTATGTTTATAAGGTTTGCATTTCTTGTATTTTTTAATATGTTTACCTTTTCTTTTAAATGGTGCCACTGGAGGTAAACCATATTGTTCACAAAATGTGCATAACTCATATTTTGCTTTATTTTTATCTTTATTAGCTTGTTTATTAAGCTTAAAGTCAATACACATTTTAAGACATGTTTTCTGAATTTGACTAATTATTTCACCATAGGTTAAATTATCATAATCAATAAATCCTAAGTTTTTACTTAATTCTTCACAAATTTTATAAGCAAATAAACTAAGTAAACCATTTAAAAAATTTCTCCTTCCAAAATGGTTTATTACTATTATCTCTCATAATGACTCTAGATGTAAATACATTTTTATACCACCTAAAATCACTAAGGGTAGGGCATGTGAGATTACTTAATTGATCATGTAGTCTTTCAGTAATATAACTAGGAGTTCCTATGAAATGTTTGATTATGGTATAAATTAAGGTATTAACACCATCAGGTGGACCATAATTAATTTCTTCATTAAATATAAGATTTCCTTCTTCATCTAACTAGACTGCATGTATGATTGACTCTCGTGTGTCTTCAATTAGATGTTTTTCCCACCAAGAACGGAGAGTTCCTGTGAATCCTGATGCTAATAACTCAACTATTTCTGGTTGGGTTAAGTCATTAAATGCATTTAGATAACTGTTGGCTACCATTGACATATGGCTTAGCTTGTTTAACAACTCGTGTTCACTAACACCATCTATATTCCATTCATACATTTTACTAGAGGAGACCGAGAATTGATTACTTAAATTCTTTTCTTCAAATTGTAGATTTGGGGGTGTTGGTCTTGAATACCAATTTTTTGTATTACTTGTAGGATTTGGTAGTTTGAAACTTATTTTATTAAATTTGATTGGGTTAAATACTGATTTTTACCATTGGCCTACAAAGGTAATTCAATAATTTTACCCCCGGTAAAATTCCACATTTACCCCCGGTAAAATCTCACTTTTACCTCCACTAAAATTCCACTCAACTCCACTCAAATTCCACTCACCTCCATTAACTTCCACTCAAATTTCACTTACATCCACTCACCTTTGTAAAATTACCTTTTTACCCCTCATCTTCATCAAATTTACTTTTTTACCATTCTAGATTTTACCTATAAATACTTCCCTTCATTCATTCATCCAGGATCATCTTTATCTTTCTACAATCTAAACACAACAAAAACACAATCCTTCTCATCCAAGATCCATCCATCTCATCTAAGACATATAAAGCCATTGGCAATATAAATACAAGCCAATTCGAGAAGAAATAGAAAGGTCTTATACCCTCTCTTTTTATACCCGTAAAAAATAGAAGGGTCATATACTCTCTATTTTCATATCCCGAAAAATACCAACAACCCTTAACACTCTCTCTCTTACACAGTTTATTATTTATTCTGTTGAAATATTTGTAATTCTAATTCTATACTTATAAATAGAATTAAGAAAATTATAGAGAGAGAAGTTGGTAGCTTGTATTATCATCCAAATTGATCACCTTTGAGCTAATACAAAGCAAGCACACACAAAAGGAGGACGTACCACTGGAATAGCATAAACGCTACCGGGGGAACCTACTTTAAAAAAAAGTCATGTGTTCATCATTGCGCCGCATTTATTTTTTATTCACCGCTATTCGCTTATTGATTGGTTAATTATCTATTTCTAGATTTTTACACCATCAAAATTGATTTTCAATTTCTTGGATAATAGAATCATTATCACTTTCACTTTTATTATCATTTTTTGCTAGTACTGATACATTTTTTGATCCACTTGTACTAGTTAGATGACTAAGTGGTTTTTCTATCTTTTTACTCAATTCTTGATCTTTATTAGGTAAACATAAACCATCTCTATGTTCTAGCAAGTTTAGAATAGGTTTATCGGATTTTTTACTTATAATGTGTCCTTCAACTTTAGATTCAAATTTGTTTTCCATTTTATCTAATTGTTTACCTATTGAAGCTAGATATTAATTTGTGAAATTACTTTGTTCAATTAATTTTTTATTATTAATATGACTATCTGGTTCTGGTACTTTAAATGGTGCTGCTGGTACTGGAGTATTTTTAACTCTTATTATAATGGCTTCTAATGGAGGATGAATAGATGATACTTTAGAACTATCTTCTTTGGTCCATTGAGTTTTTGTAATTACATTAACTTTGGAATTTTTATAATATTTATTATACCAAACAAAGAAGAGGAAGCAAAGGAAGCAAAGGAAGATGGGGAAAATATGGAAGTTGAGTTTGAGATGGGAAGGATACGGCGAGATCATTTCTGCCTTGTCACCGCTTAAACTCCACCCCTAAGCCTATCTCTCTATTCTACTACGGTAACTTTCATTGATTGACAGTAATTGAAAAAAGGATTCACAATCTGATTACAAAATAAATGAAAACTTGAAACGATAAATGTTTGCATATAAGTTAAAGGTCAAATTACATTCACCACCATTCACAAAACTATACCTCTTTAGCCCGAACACAAAAGAAAAGTTCCATTAGAAAGAAGCTAAGGGACACTAGGATTGGTGGCATAAATGACTATAACAGTATTGTTAGTGGTAGGGGCAATCTAGTCAACTTCATGGGCAATAATGCCGCCGAATGCTTCGTTTTGATCGGCAAACTCAACGACTTTTCCATTTCCTTGGCCGGTGTCTTGAGCAACAGCTTCCTCATAGACCTCAATTTCAACCTTTAATTTTGTTGGCTTATCCACTGGCTTCCTCAACTCACGGTTGGCAAGAAGATCAAGGTAGTGTAGGGCATGGTCATAACCATCTTAGAGCTCCTTCGCCAAAACTTTGATGACCTCGTCAACAAAAGAATCGATCCCCGCATTGGTCCATTCATCCTTTAGGCCAGGAAGGGAGTCATTAAGCTCCTTTAATTTTTGCTCGGCTTGGGCGGCCGTATTTTTAGCAGCTATCCGAACATTTTTTTTGGTGGTATAGTCGGCTTCTATCTTGGCTAACTTAGCTTGAATTTCATCCTTTTCCTTGGTCCTGACGTCTATGCCCCCTTAGAATAAGAGGATATCCTCTTGAGCATCGTTCTTTCCTTCTTCATCTGAAGGTTGTCCTGCTTGAATTTATCAACACTCTTTCGCACCACCCCCAGATTAAACTTGAGCCATTCAAAACGATATAACCTTTTCTTTTCCATCTCGTGGAAGTACATGGCTGACTGTACAATGTAAAAACCGTGTCAGAATAAAATGAAAAAATAAGTGAAAAAAAAATAAAGCTGTTATTCGTACTTTAACTAGACTGTGAATAGCTCAACTTCGCAAACTTTTCTTAGATAGGATTTTCACTTATCCCAATCAGTAGGGAGCATGGTGTCACCGAGGTGGTTGTAAGCCAAACACGCAGAGGCAAGGACTGAATCTTTAACGGTCACAGCCGCCCATCATGAAAGAAGGATGGCACGAAAACTTTAACTTCTCCAACAGGGGCCTTGGAAACCTTTTTCTTTTGATTGGAGGAATAGAAAGAATGCGCTTTCTCTACATTGACCAACTCAACTCTGGGTTGGTCAGCACTTGTATTCACAATATCCAGCAAAAGAGATTAAATATTTCCATGGGACTTTAAAAAGTTGGCCCTAGTTACATTGACTTCCTGATTGAAAGAAGAAGATTTCAAAACTGCATCTTTCTTCAAATCCGAAATAGCTTGGAGCCTTTTGCTTGCAGGCTTCTCTTTTCTAACTTTCTCAGATGGCCCAACCCCTTGAGCTTGGACCTTCTTCTTGGAAAGGACATCATGGAATTGGTTGATTGGCATCCTGTCCAAATCGCTGTCAGTCACTTCCCTTTTAGATGTGGATGACCAAATGTAATACCCCATGTTCTTTTTTCCGCATTAACCTTCTCTTAAGCTCGGTTAATGCTTAATATCTGTTAGAGCGTGAGCATTGGGTTTTGAGTCTTTCGTACTTGAACCGTACTTCTAGCATGTCATGTTAGACATATTAAGTTTGAAGGAACAATCGTTACATTATTTGGGTGGTTTGGATTAAAACCAAGGCAATAATTGCGTGTTCCAACTTTTTGCGATTCGTCGATTTTTGGCTAACTTTGAGAAGCCATAACTTTTTCACCAATATCCAAACAACTTCTCATTTATGGCCACGTCTTCATTTTTTTTCCTCTACAACTTTCGTGTTTGGGACGAGTTGAGATTCATCCATTTCAAGGTCCATTTCGGGCTCAAAAAGTCATATATTGCTGCAGTGACTTCCATGATCGATCATGGGCACCCATGATCAATCATGGTTCAGATCTAAGGAGTTCTAGACCCTCTAAACCCATTTAACACCCATTTTACACCCCAAACTCCTCATTTTCAAGCTTCACTTATACACAACACCTTATAGGGTTCTAGAGAGAAAAAGTGAGAGATTCCTGAGGGTTCTTCATCTTTATACAAGATTTGGGGCTAGCATAGCACTATTCATCATTTTCTTCATCTCATTCTTTTATTGGAGCTTAAAGTGAGAAACTAAGGTTTTAAAATTTGGTGTTAGCACTTCTCCAAACCTTTCAATATTGCGGATTATCATCAATAAAGGTGGGAACACTATTATTAAAACTTGTTTTTCAAACTATTGTTGTTGCATTAGAGATTTTATACAAAAATGGGGATTTTTTTATGAAAACCCAAGGTTTGTAATGTGCATGAGGGGAGGGTTGGGTTAGGTTGGTTTAAGGCTTAATTAATGGTGCATATGGATAGACTATCACACACACACACACACACACATATATATATATATATATATCATGTATTATTACTTCTTACCATGATATGAGCTTTATTCTTTCATATACATATCATACCCACTTAATAGCTAAGAGTATGAACTAGGTTTGGGAGAATTTCGGGATTTTACCTTAAAAATGGTTTATTATGGATTATAAGGAATAAATATACATGTATACGTATATAGTTAAGGGTGTTGAACGTTATCCACGAGTATTGAACCGAGAACCCAATAGGGCGAAAACCATATGCATTAACCTTTGAGTCTATTGTCTTATATGTACCTTGTTAGCATTAGTTACGACAGTACACCTACGATACAATTTAGTTGTGTAATAAGTATAATTTGGTGGGGCATAGGTTTCATTGGCCGTGATTGTATATAGCTAGGAGAGCCGTAATTATATATCGGTTGAACTAGAAGCGTGATAATCAATGCTTGGCTTGACTACATGGCTTAAAAACTATCATAAAACGCTAATGGCCTTAGTTTTATACTCATGGTGCATATGAGACATAACACACTAATAACGAACTAGTTGGCCATGGAATCTGGATAACCACGACTCGATAAGGCTATGGATTATAAGCGTGATGACGACGCTTGTGTTAATGATAATAATGTTGGTTAATAAATAGTGGGCAATTGGATATTGTATATACATTTATGATGATTGCCATATGTGTGATGAATGATGATGTGATTAATGATACGATATATTACTGCGATACGATCACGCATATTGACTAGATATGATGGATCAAGCACCGGGTTGCTCTCGCGTGGCTTGAAAACTGGTCACCTATAACCCACTCTATGCATCTTGTTTTTTGGTTGATTATGTGTCCCCGAGCTATAAAGCTTTTTTGGCAAGCGGATAAGGTCCCGTGTGCCACTACTTATCCGATAGTGAGTCCTCGGGAAATAACTGGGCTACTAATGGACATCACCCTGCTAGGGTGTCTCCTGGTGTAGTTCTTCTCGGGTGTCGTTGGAGGCTTGTATATGTGTTTTTCTCATTAACTATTCGTAGTGTCATTCCCGAGAAAATGTCTTGAGGGTTATCTTCGAATGACTTACTTGGTGAGCTAAGTCCCCGAGCCACTACCCCACCTGGAGGAGACATGGATAAGAGCCTCGGATCCTTCGGGATTCGTTGGATTCGTTATTCTGGGCCTCGTCAGATCGCGGGGTGAAACTAAGGCATTATGCAAGAGAAATAATATGGACCGATGTGATATGGTTGTGTGCTATTGTTATTATTATTGTTGTATTAAATATGTGTTGTTTATTATGTAATGCCTCGGTTAAGTTGTGCCTTTAGTAGGAACGATGTTGATACTAGCTGTATGGAGCATCATAAACATAGAAAAGTACTGATCATTCATAATATACTAATAAATAAAGAGGAAAGCATTAGTAGCTAATGGCCTTAAGATATAGTAGACGAGCATGAGAACATGTGTGGTTCACGAGGCTAGATAGCCGGATCATAATGAACATAAGGTACTAATAATCAAAGTGGCAACTATAGCTAATAGAATAGCTAGATGAGAGAATACCACAACGTAATACTTTAGTGGGATGATCTATCGACGAAGCCTAATAGTCGGCCAAGAATGGGATCCATAATGAACTTTAATTAAATAGGAAACAATGAGTATTTAGCTTATAGTTATGACTTACAATATAGGTACCGGATAGCATGGTATTGCGTGGATTTACTTTTGAGACAATCCACTTAGCATAACAAACCTTAGGAAGCTAAAGTTAGGATAAAATGGTTTAGGACTAATGATTTATCTTGTGGCGTAGAAATCTAGAAGAGGTTTACTTTATGGAAAGCCTAGAGGCAAGATCGGTTAGTCGGGTGGTTAGTTTCCAGTGGCTAGGATAGGAATCCAAGTGGGGTTCGACACGCACTTGTGTGTTGATTGCATTGCATTGCATGATTTTCAAAATGCTGTATTAAAGTAAAGTATTTACTTTATATATAAAGATGCACGCACCTCCTATGTTTGCAATGTGTATTTTCTATATAAGAACTATATAGTTCCCACTGAGCCCGGATTTGACTAATTCCCTCCTTCACCAGTTTTATAGGTTCAGTTTTTGGGGTGGCATGTGATATCCGTATATAGAAGGCCTCTAATGTCCGTAGATTAATTCTAGTCCTTTTCGGGAAAGAACTATGTTGTATAAATCTTTTGATTTAAGTACTCAACATCGTTTCGATGTACAAACAGTTTTTATATTTAATTTGTATGAATATTTCATATGTGGAGTGGGATTTGAAAAGAAGTTGAATGTGATTGTGTTTGTATGAATATGGTTTTTAAATTTCACAAGTTGGATTGTTATTTAAACGAACTCCATATGCCGGAATTTTGTAAAACAAAATTTTACTTGAATCGTGCTTCATTCAGGAAAAGTTTTTAAAAGTGATTTTTATATTTTAAACCCGCCGTTATCGGCATCTGTGGCTAACCAGGTCGCAGAGGTGAAAATCTCATAACAGGATTCAGGGCGTCACACCAAATGTTGAAGCGTGACTTTTTTGGGAGGAAGAGAAGAAGAATTTTATGTATATTGACTATGATCGGGTTCAATATCTTTCCTGGACTTGGTTTTGGCTTTGGACTCGCTCTTGGGAGGAAGCTGAGGAATATCACCATTTAATCTAGCATTAAAATTGAGGTATTTTTCGAGACCGTTCTTGTTAGAAAAATGGTGAATAGGCTTCTTTGTCCATTACACGTCGTTGATGGCTAACCTCTCCTTTACTTTGATACTCCCCATCTCGTCCTTATTAAGTTGGTACCAGGGGATATCCAAATAGTTTGGTCGAAGGTCAGGGTCATGTCTTGCTACTGGAGCCTGCTATACATTAAGGGCACTTTCTTTCATCCCCTTCTGAAGTTTGTACGCCCTCTGCTGATTGTGATGGGAGTTAACGACTTTGCACTTTTGGAACAGAGCCTTTTTTTGCCAAAAATTTAATGCTAGCCAAATCCAAATGTTGCTTCTTTCTCTCTTAGAAAATGAAGTCTGAGTACTAACGTAACCTAGAAGTTTGTTCGCCGCCCTGGGATGATTAGACTGACGAACTGGAACGCCACCGTTGTCGTGATTGGAAATAGCATTTATTTGATCAGTCTTGACAGTGTATGATGGAGGCTAATAAAAAATATCAAGTTCCCCTATAAGAATAAAGAAATTTAAAACTACACAAGTAAGGTTTGAAGGAACGAAATGGGTAATAAGCCATTTTGCAAATAACACACTAGGGCCAGTGGCTCGCTGATGAATTGGTTTGTAGATGGGGTTGGGGACAATCTCTCTAATCAAGATAACGACGTCAAAGTCAGTCCCCTTGTGAGAATCAGGTAGAGCCAAAACAAGATTGGGGGCATTATGTCTAGCTTTTAAGCTTTAGCCGTATTCTTTTCTACTAAGGCTATATCAATACCAAAGTTCGTTCAAGCCTAATTGAGTATCGTGGATCTTATTTAGCCTCTATATTCCACGAACGATTCTAACAGCATTGAGGGTAAGTTGTCCTAAAGTCAGCTATAATACTTAAGAAAATCTACCATAAGAGGACATAACGGCAATCTAAGCCCACACTCCCTAAACATGGATATATGAACATGATACTCATTGGGAGCGAGATTATATTCTTCAGCGAAAGGGCTTCATTCTTGCATAGTGATCTCTAACTAACCCCCTTTAAAATGTAAGTTACAATAAATTTTGGTTTTTGCACATTGGTGACTAGAGCAAATCTCCCCATTTTTTAGAAAATATGAAGAAAAACCATCTATATACTAAGACAAAGAAATTTTCTGAAGAACAACAACAACAATAACAACAAGCCTTTATCCCACTAGGTGGGGTCGGCTACATGGATCAAACGACGCCATAGTGGCCTATCATGAATCATATCTATAGTGAAACCATTTGCCTCTAAATCTTTCTTACTAGTTTCACCTATAGTTTTTCTCGGCCTTCCTCTGCCTCTAACAACTAGGCTTCCCTCCATATGATCAACTCTCCTTACCACGGCATCTACCGGTCTCCTCCATACATGCCCAAACCATCTAAGTCGAGATTCAACCATCTTTTCTGTAATAGGTGCCACCCCAACTCCCTCTCTGATGGTATCATTCCTGATCCTATCTTTCATATTCTTGCCACTCATCCATCTCAACATTCTCATCTCAGCTACATTTAATTTATTCTCGTGTTGGCTTTTGACCGCCCAACACTCAGTCCCATACAACATTGCTGGTCTAACCGCAGTATGATAGAATTTTCCTTTTAACTTGAGTGGTACCTTTTTATCACATAACACACCCGAAGCTTTCCTCTATTTCAACCACCCTGCTTGAATCCGGTGGTTTACATCTCCCTCTATCTCCCCATCTTCTTGTATAATGGATCCAAGATACTTAAACCGAGTGACTTGTGGTATGACATTGTCCCCCACTTTTACCTCTAAGTTAGGAGTGCTCCGCCTTTTACTGAACTTGCATTCCATATATTCTGTCTTACTTCTGCTTAAACGAAAGCCATGCGCTTCTAAAGTTTGTCTCTGATGGTGTCAAAATCTAGAGATATATAATTAACCAATCAATAAGTGAATATCGGTGAATAAAAAAATAAATGCGGCGCAATGATGAACACATGACTTTTTTTTTAAGGTAGGTTCCCCCGGTAGCGCTTATGCTATTCCAGTGGTACGTCCTCCTTTCGTGTGTGCTTGCTTTGTATTAGCTCAAAGGCGATCAATTTGGAAGATAATACAAGCTACCAACTTCTATCTCTCTATAATTTCCTTAATTTTATTTACAAGTATAGAATTAGGATTACAAATATTTCAACGGAATAAATAATAAACTGTGTAGGAGAGATAGTGTATAAAGGTTGTTGGTATTTTTTGGAGTATGAAAATAGAGAGTATAAGACCCTTCTATTTTTTGGGGTATGAAAATAGAGAGTATATGACTCTTCTATTTCTTCTCGAATTGGCTTGTATTTATATTACCAATGGCTTTATATCTCTTTGATGAGATGGATGAATCTTAGATAAGAAGAATTGTGTGTTTTTGGTTGTGTTTAGATTGTTTTTACGGGCGCATAATCATTCAAAAATTCGGTTACCCAAGGGAATAAAATCCAAAAGAAGAGATAAGTTATTTTTTTTTAATAACTCATATATGATTTTTATCTCTATATTAATATATCTAAAGTTGTATCATTTTCTTACGATTAATAATCTTTATTGTAGGAAAAATTGACGAGCTTCCAAAAAATTACAATTGAATGTAATTTTCATCAAGTTCGTCCAACAAACCACAAGAAAGAAATTAAAGAAATTTTCAGCGGATATCAAACTTGTACAAAGCTAAATGCGATTTTGAAATCCGTCAGACAACCGCTGGACCACTCCAGCCCAAAGAGATCTCGCTGAAAATTGGCCGACAACAAAGGCAGGCCTCAAAAAAAAAGAAGAAAAAGAAAGAAAGAAAGAAATTCGAAAATTTGATGACAGTTGAAAAATGCCCGAATATAATCAAACTATTTATGACCAAAAGTATAGCGAGCTTTACATATTAATGTTCCAAGCTCTACGACTTGCATCTAATGTCTAACGAGTTCTACACATTGATGTTTCGAGCTCAACGACTAGCATCCAAAATCTAGCATCATTGGACTACGACTCGAGATCAACGTCTAGCCAGCCTTACACAATGATGTTCTGAAGCTCTAAAAGCTCTACACATTGATGTTTTGAGCTCAACGACTAGCATCCGAGATCTAACGTCCTTGAACTAAGATTCGAGATCAACGTCTAGCCAGCTTTACACAATGATGTTCTGAAACTCTAAGACCAATGATCAAAGTCTAGCTAGCTTCACACATTAATGTTCTAAACTCCAAAAACTTATGGTCAAGGGCTAACAAAGCTCTACATATCGGTTATTCGAGCTTTTTCCATGACTATCTTTCTCGACAAGTACCCGCTCTCACGCCTCAGCTTTGAAAAAGATTTCTAATAAAGACAAAAGACCTAATACAGGCATTGAATTGTCGACCTTGTTCGCCTACGAAGTATTCGGGCCTAAGACATCATGAACATCAGAACTCAGAGCTACTACTAACTCCCGGGTTGAAGGATATCCTCACCAATCAACTCATCCAAGCTAAATGATAAGGATAGGGGGCAATTGATGGGGTTAAATATTAATTTTACCATTGGCCTTCAAAGGTAATTCAACATTTTTTACCTTCGGTAAAATTTCATTTTTACCCCCGGTAAAATCTCATTTTTACCTCCACTAAAATCCCACTCAACTCCACTCAAATTCCACTCATCTCCATTATCCTCCACTCACCTCCATTAACTTCCACTCAAATTCCACTTACATCCACTCACCTTTGTAAAATTATCTTTTTACCCCTCATCTTCATCAAATTTACTTTTTTACCATTCTAGATTTTACCTATAAATACTTCTCCTCATTCATTCATCCAAGATCATCTAAAAACAATCTAAACACAACCAAAAACACACAATTCTTCTTATCTAAGATTCATCCATCTCATCAAAGAGATATAAAGCCATTGGTAATATAAATACAAGCCAATTCGAGAAGAAATAGAAGAGTCATATACTCTCTATTTTCATACCCCAAAAAATAGAAGGGTCTTATACTCTCTATTTTCATACTCCAAAAAATACCAACAACCTTTATACACTATCTCTCTTACACAGTTTATTATTTATTCTGTTGAAATATTTGTAATCCTAATTCTATACTTATAAATAGAATTAAGGAAATTATAGAGAGAGAGAAGTTGGTAGCTTGTATTATCTTCCAAATTGATCGCCTTTGAGCTAATACAAAGCAAACACACACAAAAGGAGGATGTACCACTGGAATAGCATAAGCGCTACCGGGGGAACCTACCTTAAAAAAAAAATATCATGTGTTCATCATTACGCCGCATTTATTTTTTATTCACCGATATTCGCTTATTGATTGGTTAATTACCTACTTCTAGATTTTGACACCATCAGTCTCCAAGTGTCCACCTTCCCATTTAGCTCTTCTCTAGACTCACCCACTAGGAGAATATCATCTGCAAATAGCATACATCGCGGTGCTGGCTCTTGAATGTGTTCCGTGAGTACATCCAAGACCAAGGTAAACAGATAAGGGCTAAAAGCTGACCCTTGGTGTAGTCCTATAGTTATAGGAAAATCTTTTATGGACCCACTATGTGTTCTCACACTAGTCTTAGCTCCCTCATACATGTCCTTGATAACACGAATATAGGCAATCATAACCCCTTTCTTCTCTAGGGCTTTCCACAAAATCTCTCTTGGTACCCTATCGTACGCCTTCTCCAAGTCAATGAAAACCATGTGCAGGTCCTTTTGATCCCTCCGATATTGCTCCATCAAATGCCGCAACAAGTAAATTGCTTCCATGGTCGACCTTCCGGGCATAAAACCAAATTGATTATCTAAAATGCTGGTTTCCTTTCTTAGTCTCCGCTCAATCACCCTTTCCCATAACTTCATAGTATGACTCATGAGTTTAATCCCCCTGTAATTGGCGCAATTTTGTATATCCCCCTTATTCTTATAAATCAGGATTATGGTGCTTCTCCTCCATTCTTCCGGCATCTTCTTTGATCTCAATATAATGTCACTAAGGAGCAATGGTTTCTAGGGAAAAAAAGAGATTCCGAACGACTTTATGGTTTTTTCGGTTGGGAGGAGAGAATTAGCAAGAGTTTGACTACAAAAAGGCATAAACATTGGAATGAAGGGTTTTCAATAAACCTATATAACAGTCTTTGTATTTTCTCTCTTTTCAAACAGCCCTTTTTCCTGGAAACTAGTGACAAATAATGGAAATGCATTTAATGCACAAGCCCCACTAGGACATCCTGCCTATTTTTCGAACACACGACCAACCAATAAGATTGCTAATAGCAGGCCTGGCAAACAGTTAGAGCTATAAATCACAAGACTTCCCGCAGAAGTTAAACACCTTTAGGGATTCTAAAGGATATCGGATGAGAACGAATAAGATTTAAAAATCAAAAGAGCTAGCTGAACCTAAAATCTTTTCAAGACCAAGTAACTGAATTCAACCAGTAAGCCGAACTCAGATGCTTGGGAGCAATTGTAGGAGATAAATTTTATACATGGGCTTCTGGTCAAGGACCAGGTTTGGTACCTGGACCATAAGTCAATTTGTGGACATGGGCCACGAAATTGTAAGAGCCATCTGTGAGAATCCGCAAATGCGGCCCCCCGGGTCTCGTCCCCGTTGGTGGTGGGGGTCATGGGACGTCGGAACTGATTCCGTCGTTCCATTTGCTGGAGCGTTTTCTTTGATTCATATCAAGTGTCCCTACGTTCTATTTCTAGATGCAAGGGGGTTCATTCAGAGTCGCCAGTACGTTTTACGAGAAAACGGACAAAAAAGGTCGTGTAAGAGGAAAGGCTATAGACAAGCCTTTCTTTACACGTTTGTCTGCGAAACCGGGATTCTTATAGGGGTTCGGAAACTATATTACGGTTTGGGAAGGTGTTAAGCACCCATTCCGCCCTTTCGGTCTCTAGTGGTCTTATATGTTTATTCTATGTTGAAAAACTTGGATGCTTTTACCGACAGTCTACTACTTTCTAAAAAAACCTAATTTGGGAAAACGGGGAAAGGGACGAAAACCTTTGTGTTCCGAGATCCGATGTTTTTATATTTAAAAGATGTGAATGACAAATGACAAAAACCTTTTATTTTTGAAAGAGTATTCCGTATTATTTCCTCAGATAATGACGGTTTTCTCGAGTTGTGATCATTTTGAAAAAGGTTCGGATCTTTATGTCGGGACTAATTCAATATGGAATTTGAACTCTTTGAGGAGAGTTTATCAGACACGTCGCAGTCTATGAAAAAGACAAGATATGTGGATTTTAATTCCTAGATAAGTCTTTATCGGTCCGGGGTTTGAAAACAGGGTTTATCCGGACGATAATGCACTTACTCTTCTGGTTTTGAAAGTGATTTTATCAGGGTCTTTTGTTTTGGAAACGGTAGACTATTGGTAACTTGACAATAAGTTTATTCAAATAAAATGTGGACAGAATAACAGAAATAAAACAAGTACACAGATATCTAATTTTGAATACTAGAAGGGACTTTCTTTACCTTCCCGACGAGAATAATAATAAGAAAGAAAATATAATATGGCAGAGGGATCTCTGGCGATAATAATCTTCTCTTTCTTCAGATATTTCCGAGAAATCGATTCCCGAGACGGAACACGTCGAGTGTTGAAATAGATTCGAGAATTCTTCAGAAATAAGATAATAGTAGAAAAATGCTTGACAAAAATCAGATCTAAAGCACTAAATTCTCGGATTCTCTATTTGCTGTCCTTGAACCCTTGGGGGTGTTGGCCTATTTATACTGCTCGGGAGAGATTGTCGCGCGACATTTCCTTAAAAAAGGAGAATGTCGCGCGACATTGTGATATGTCGCGCGACATACGGGAATGTCGCGCGACAAACGGCTGAAGTGATGGTTCTGACAGATTGATGTGTCAGAAAGTGGTTGGTCTGGTGCAGAGGGGGAATGTCGTGCGACATAGTGGAATTGTCGCGCGACATATCAGGGATTGTCGCGCGACAATGTGATATGTCGTGCGACAATCTCTCTAAAAAACAAGTTTGTCGGGCGACAAACCCTCCTAGTGTAGTACCGGGTCCTCGGGTGGGTCCCGGACCCAAAATAGTAGTTCTCGGAGGTCGTTAGGGTTCTTGCGGGGGTCACGGATCGGGGTGTCTACAGACCCTCTCGACTCAAGCTCCTTGCTTGCAAGGAATTGAGGCGACTGGAAAAGACCTTGATCCATGGCTCCCGCAGGAACTCTAAGAAAGTGTATGCGTATAGAAGTACTTGTGAGTGCCTCCGGAGAGGGCTTGGCGATTGGTTTGCCTCCGCAGAGGGCTTGTGTTACCTCATTGCCTCTTTCGAGGACTTTCATTTGTTCCACTTTGCGCCTCAGATGGGAGGACTACCGTATGCCTCTCTGGGAGGGCTTCGCCTCAGGTGGGAGGACTACCGTTCGTGCCTCTCTGGGAGGGCTTCGCCTCAGGTGGGAGGACTACCGTTCGTGCCTCTCTGGGAGGGCTTCGTCTCAGGTGGGAGGACTACCGTTGCTACACCGTGCCTCTCTGGGAGGGCTTTTTAGATCTTCTCGCCTCATGTGGGAGGACTACCATTGTGCCTCTCTGGGAGGGCTTCGCCTCAGGTGGGAGGACTACCGTTCGTGCCTCTCTGGGAGGGCTTCGCCTCAGGTGGGAGGACTACCGTTCGTGCCTCTCTGGGAGGGCTTCGCCTTCAGGTGGGAGGACTACCATTGTTGCACCGTGCCTCTCTGGGAGGGCTTTTGATCTTTATCGCCTCATGTGGGAGGACTACCATTACGCCTCATGTGGGAGGACTACCATTGCTACACTGTGCCTCTCTGGGAGGGCTTTTGATCTTTATCGCCTCATGTGGGAGGACTACCATTGCGCCTCATGTGGGAGGACTACCATTGCTACACTGTGCCTCTCTGGGAGGGCTTTTGATCTGTAAAAAAGAAAGAAAATTGCCTCTGGGAGGGCTTTCGTGAGTATTTTTGCCTCTGGCGAGGGCTTGTGTTTGTGTTTTGCCTCCGAAGAGGGCTTGTGTTGTGTTTTGAATAATTATTGTCTCTCTTAGACTGCTAGAGTGAGAGAGAGAGATCCTCGTGAGGGTGGTAATGAGCTCCTCAAGGTTTTGTGTCTTTCTCGAACTTTACTCTCATGTTTTCCTCGAGCGAGGATACCTCTCTTGGAGGGCAGTTTTCGATTTTCTCTTGTTTCTCGCAGTACG
This sequence comes from Lonicera japonica, assembly GCA_021464415.1. Lineage (NCBI taxonomy): Eukaryota > Viridiplantae > Streptophyta > Magnoliopsida > Dipsacales > Caprifoliaceae > Lonicera > Lonicera japonica. The sequence continues at coordinate 68,313,495 of CM038467.1, read as the reverse complement.
ATGATTCGAGATTTTTTCCCAACCATCTTTCCTTTATCATGCTGAAAAGAAAATTTGTTTGAAAGTTCAACCTCTGATCTCTGTTCTTTTCTTAGTTTTCTCTTTTGGTGGGCCCACATCGTATTCTGTTTTTTCGATGCCCTTATTTCTTCCTCTTTTGGGAAAGACTTTTCCTGGCCTTCTCTGTTTTTGACCAGGAGTCTTTTGTCCCTTTGTCGTGATCAGGAGCCTTACTCACCCAAAACGAAGCCCTGAGCCGGTTTTGGCCTAGCTGTCACTCTTGGTGTGGCTCTCCCTGTCACTCTGCATTTCTGTTTCTCTCGCTCGCTCTGGGCACTCATACGGGTTCTTTCTCTTTTCTACTTTTTCAATTTTTTCTATTCCCGTTTTATCGTGGCATTCTGCCTTTTCTCATTGCTGGTCCCGGTCCTTTCTGTGAGATCAGAGACTACTTTAATCATGGCATTCTGTTCTCGCGTTTTCCGGAGAGATGATTTGGAAGTTTTATTCTTTAAATTTCATCCTGAGTGTGCGGTTTTTAGCAATTTTCCGAAAACTGCTTTTCTGAAGTACCCCTGCAGAAGATAAAAAATGAGAGAAAAAAAGTCAAAAATTCAGGGGATGGGGGGATTGTCGCGCGACACTTCGGTACAGGGGTCTTTGTCGCGCGACAATGTGGCCATTTGTCGCGCGACAATCCTCTTCACTATATAATCCCTTGCTGAGCTCATTCCACCTCATTCTCTCCTTTCTCTTTCTCTCTCTAGCTCTCTTTTTCTCTCTTTTCTTCTCTCCCAAGCGCGGAAGCTCTGCCGTGTTTTTGACTTTTCCGACCTTTTCACATATATTTTACCTATATTTATGGACCCTGCTCATCTCGACCGATTAGAGGGTGACCAGGAGGAGGTCACCTTTACTGATGCTCAGGGCGTTCTTCGCTGCAGCCCTCATCACGATGACTGGGCGGACTTGGACTGGTATGATGAGGATGGGATAGACCGCGGTCGGGCGGTGGTCTATCGGGATGCTATCCGAGCTGCTCCGGTCCCAGATGTCCCGTGGCTTTTGATGGAGCCCGTTTCCCACGAGATTCGTCGTCGATCTCTGGTATGTCTTCCTTCGTGCATTTATCTGTTCTGCTTCTTGTCGTTTCCTGTATTCGTTTTAGATAATGTTAGTATACATGTCTGCCTAGGAATAACGCCCGATTTTAGCGAACACATACTTTTACCTGTGATACCTCATAATGTGCCCCCCATAACTCTATAACTCTCATAATTACCAATTTACCCTCAGGTCTTAGAAATTACATAATTTACCCTTATAACCCCATAACTCTCATAATTACACCCAAGTACCCTCAGGTTTTGGAAATTACATAATTTACCCTTATAACCCCATAACTCTCATAATTACACCAAAGTACCCTCAGGTTTTGGAAATTACATAATTTACCCTTATAACCCCATATCTCTCATAATTACACCAAAGTACCCTCAGGTTTTGGAAATTACATAATTTACCCTTATAACCCCTATATCTCTCATAATCACACCAAAGTACCCTTAGGTTTTGGAAATTACATAATTTACCCTTATAACCCCATATCTCTCATAATTACACCAAAGTACTCTCAGGTTTTGGAAATTACATAATTTTACCCTTATAACCCCATATCTCTCATAATTACACCAAATTACCCTCAGGTTTTGGAAATTACATAATTTACCCTTATAACCCCATATCTCTCATAATTACACCAAAGTACCCTCAGGTTTTGGAAATTACATAATTTTACCCTTATAACCCTATATCTCTCATAATTACACCAAAGTACCCTCAGGTTTTGGAAATTACATAATTTACCCTTATAACCCCTATATCTCTCATAATCACACCAAAGTACCCTCAGGTTTTGGAAATTACATAATTTACCCTTATAACCCCATATCTCTCATAATTACACCAAAGTACCCTCAGGTTTTGGAAATTACATAATTTTACCCTTATAACCCCATATCTCTCATAATTACACCAAATTACCCTCAGGTTTTGGAAATTACATAATTTTACCCTTATATCCCCATATCTCTCATAATTACACCAAATTACCCTCAGGTTTTGGAAATTACATAATTTTACCCTTATAACCCTATAACTCTCATAATTACACCAAAGTACCCTCAGGTTTTGGAAATTACATAATTTTACCCTTATAACCCTATATCTCTCATAATTACACCAAATTACCCTCAGGTTTTGGAAATTACATAATTTACCCTTATAACCCCATACTCGTTCTTTTGTCTGCAGTGGGTTGGCCGAGGTTGGGGTTCCCCCAACACTATATCCTCGGAGTGGCGACGGGCACCGGCCCCTGTCCAGGAGTTGATCTTCGCGACTCCTTTCGGCTCCCTCTTCGACGCCCTCCCAGAGCGAGTATCTAGGGCGACAGTTTTAGTATCGGCTCTGGCTTGCCACTGGTGGGACACCACCCATACCTTTCACTGGAGCTGGGGGGAGATGACGATGACCCCCCTCGATTTGTTTGCTTTGACCGGGATCCCTTCAGGGGGGGTCCCCATCCAGATCGACGTCCCCTTGCGTCTGACAGCCGAGGGCATCGTTAGTTCATTAGGATGGTTTCCGGAGCGACGGAGTTCCGGCGACACGATTCCTCGGGGCGTCTTGGTTACGCGGTTAGCCACAGAGAGGGCTCTACTAGCTGCTTCAGGGGTTCCTATGACCCGTCAGGAGGCGCGCCAGTATGCCCGCGTCTTTCTTCTATTGACACTCCATGATTTATTCGAGGCTCGTGGTGGGGACACGGCTCATCTTTGGTGGTTGCCCTATCTTCGGGACTTCAGCCTCCTGTTTGACTATGACTGGGGAGGCTTCATTCTTGCAGTCCTTTATGATGCCATGGACCAGGTCTCTCGCCATTTAGCCCTGAATCTCAAGGGCTTTTCTCTGCTGTGGGAGGTACATTTTTTAGTCTTTCTGTCTTTGCTTCAGTTCTTTACATTTTACCTGTTGATCATTGATGATTTCTTTTATCTTTCCTTTTCAGAGCTGGTTTGTAGCTTATACCCGTCTGGGTCGCGCCCAGGTGGATCTCCTCGTTGAGAACGAGGACCAGTTCCCTTTTCTACGCCGATTCATCGCGGGGAACTACAGGGCTCCCTATGCATACCGGACTCGGGAGACCGGAGCTGCTGCTGTTCATGATCTGCGGGAGGAGCAGGTAAATATTTTAGTATTCTTGCTTTTTCAAATAGTCAGATAGAATATATAAATTACTGAAATAAAATCTTATTCTCTTTTTCAGATTGAGTGGACCCCTTGGGGCGATCTGGGTCATCATTATGGGTATGGCCGTGCTCTGACCGCCTCGAGGACCAGGCGACTTATCCGGGATGAGTACGGCCTTCTCTTCTACTTGGGCGAGAGGGTCATCCGTCAGCATACGCCGTCCCAGTGGCCTCGTGTCCCTTTGTTCCCTCCTGTTCTGATGAGGCGGACGGGTGAGATTGATCAGGTGATGGTGCAGGCTTTAGTCGACGGACTTGGTTTCCAGACGTTCGTCGAGGAGGGAGACTACGCTGTTTTTGCTGCCCGTTACCTGATGAGGGAGCCGAAGGGGACTCGGGGACAGGTCTTCTATGAGAGGTATCGGGCATTGGGAGGTGATCCCCATTACATACGGGGACAGACCTATTTAGCCAGGGCGATTCCGGGTCACTTGCCACCTGTCCCCGATCAGAGGGACAACATTCCGGATTCTGAGGACGAGGATCCCGAGGGAGATAGGGATGTCCCTGCTGCGGCCGAGGGCGGTGGTCGGCCCGAGGGTGAGGGAGGTGATGCGACAGCTGTCCCGGAGCCATCACCTCAGGCGACACCTGTGAGGGAGCAGCGTGCTGAGGGCTTCGAGTTTCCCACCGGCCCTTCCGTGTCTCCGGGGGGCCTTTTTACTGCTGCTGAGGCTGCTGAGGGGAGAGCGGGTTTTTCTGAGAGGTCCTGGGAGCCCGCGGACCTTGGGGCAGATTTTGATCAGTTTGGGCGGACTCCTCCCGCGGCGGCGACTACTCCTTCTAGTGGGGTACCTCCTTTGGGGGCGACGGCCATGGTGGATCCTCCGGGGGTCCGAACATATGCTACGTTGACCCCTCTACCGACAACTGTCATGGGGCCTCCCGCCCGATCTCCGGGCTTTGGCGGCTCATCCTCTCGTCCACCCTTGTTCCCCATTCGTGAGGAGGGAGGGTCTTCTTCTGCAGCTGCTCCTGCGGGGTCATCTATTTCGTGGGTAGATCTACCTCCACTCCCCAGAGATATTTCTTATGTCGGCGCGGGCCTATGTCGATATTCTGTCCCGGAGTATCCCCTTCCCGAGGATACTTTTGATTTCTTGGGTGGTCGTTCTGATGATGAGGTATCTTCTTCAACTTCTCCTGATACTTTCATGTTTATATCTATTTATTTTGACTGTGCTGACTCTCCTCTTATCTTATGTCTTTTCACAGAGAGTGGGTGTACGGGTGGCAGACCTACGGGCCTGGTATTCCCAGTATTTCTACAGCTGGAACCTGCTCCAGTACGTCGGTCGAGACCCTCCAGCATACATGCGCGACTATCAGAGGGCTATCGACGTCTCCTTACGGCCGGACGACCCCCTGACCTCTTCCCATGCTCGGTCAGATTCTAGGCGGAGTAGCAGTCGGACTTCTAGGCGATCTCGATCTTCGGTGATCCGTCCGACGGCACCGGTTCAGTCTACGGGTCCTTCTCAGGCGGCAGTTCCTTCTGTTCCCGGCGTCCCAGTTGTTGATCTTACCACCGAGGAGGGCTCGGGAGATAGTGGGAGCGTGTCAAAACGCGCCCGAGTAGATTAGTTTTCCCTTTCTGCACTAAGTTGTTAGTTTTGGACAGATGTGTTTAGACAGATATTTAAAAACTGTTCTTTTATTGGTTTTATAAAATATCTTTATCTGTGTTTGATTTATACTTTTATTCTCTGTCTGTATAAGAGTCGGTAATTTAAAAAGTCATACCTTGTAGTGTAGTGATACTTATGTTTCCTGCAAAAAAGAACAAAGTGAGAACAGAAAAGCATCCAGAAGTGATTCTTTTGGCAAAGATGACCATTATGTATAAGGAAAAAAGTAGGGTGCCCCCCAGATGGGTTTGTCGCGCGACAATTCCTCCTGGACATGGGTTTGTCGCGCGACACTTCCCCCTGAAAGTGGGTTTGTCGCGCGACAAACAGGTACAGGACCCTCTTTTTTGCTATAAATACACCCATCTTCCTTCCTTCATCCCCACACCTCTCCAAAATGTCTTCCTACCGTACCAACTCTGATTTTTCTTATGTTAAAGCTCGAGATGCTCTGATATCTTCTGAAAATGGCTTGAACTTTGGTGCATTTAGTCCTTTGGCGGGCTGGTGCCATCGTCCTGTAGATTTCTCCTTTCTATTAGGTGCCTTGTATTTCTGGAGTCCTGCGGACCATCTCTTCCGTTTTGGACTAGATGAGCTCTGCCCAACCTATGAGGAGTTCTCCTGGCTGTTACGTTCTGACGTTCGTCTCCCGATGGCAGTTCCTATAGAAGGAATCGGTCCCCGCGACATGCTAATTGCTCTGTTAGCCATTCCCCAAGCGGCCTGCGATGGTTTCATTGTCGACGGGCTCCTTGACCTCCACAAAATGGTGAGGTTCTTTCATCGTTATGAAGATAGGGCCTCTTACGGCGTGGGGCGTACTGCAGCGGCCCTGATTTGCCTGGTTTCTGATATGCTGCTGGTGACGGGTTCTTCCCGTGTTGATCCGACTATCTTGAGTCTGATTTACCAGGCTAGAAATGGGGAGTCTATAGTGCCGATCATTCTTGCAGAGACCTTGAATGGTCTTGATGATGTTCAACGGGGGGCCTCGCCCTTCTTCCGGGGGAGCCCTCGTCTGCTATACATGTGGCTGCTAGAGCGCTTTCGATCGGTGGGTTTCAGCGGAGTTCGGCTCGACAATCTGACTCATTTCTTCCATCGGCCTCTCTTTGGTGCTTTGACCATGTCTTCCTCTGATTGGACGGTGTGGTTTTCGGAGAACTTTCGGGCTATCCGGTGGAACATTCCTTGGTGGAAGCTGAGGGCGATGGTACTTAGCACCGGGGGTCAGAACTACGTTCGGCTCCGCGGGCTTTGGTTTACTTCCTTTTACCTCCCTGGGCGTCTTCTTCGGCAGTTTAACATTCCTCAGGAGGTTCCCCTTGGTCTGAACAACTTCTCTTCTGAGTCTAAATTTGTGACCCCACATGTTTCTTTATCGGTAGAGAGGATGTGGCGTGCTCGACTGACTCGTCAGTTCAATTATGCCCGTTTTGGTATTACCCGGCCCCTCCGGGCTGACATTATCCGCTCTTGCTGGCAATCTCTAGAAGGAGAGCTGATTGATGACCCCTTTCAAATGGAGTGGTTCCGATTCATGGATTCTGAGCCTACAGAGGATGGCATTGTCTTTGCGTACCAAATTTTGGATGAGGCTCGAATTGATTTGGCCGCTGAGGACCCAGTGTGGCCAACCCCTAGGGATTAGTTTCTTCTTTGTATGCTGTACTTCCTTTGTAACTCTCGGTGTTCTGAACCACCTCTTTAATAATATATGAAGGGACTTTTTATGAGAAATAAATTTCTTTACAAAGCTTTAAACCGGGCCTGAAGTCACTTCTCAGGTTGCCTACGTTCCCCCCTTTTTTGATTTTTTTCAGAAAATACAATATTCGAGTTGGGGCTCAGGTTTACGTAGTTCTTATACATGTCGTGCTTATTGATAATACTTCTTCAGTCGGTCCATGTTGACTGGTGAATGTAGTAACTGCCCGTCTAGGTCAGTGAGTATAGCGGCGCCTCCTGTATTGATTTCTTTGACGATATACGGCCCTGTCCACTTCTGCCCGAACTTTCCCCTCGGATCTCTGGCTGGCTCTCGAATTTCTTTCAACACTATGTCATTTTCATTGATACCCCGAGTCCTCACCCTCTGGTTAAATGCTCGAGCGATTCTCTTCTGATACCCTTGATGGTGGTATGCGGCTTTCAATCTTTTCTCATCTAGTAAGGCTAGCTCGTTATAACGTGCCTGGACCCACTCCAGTTCATTGACCTGATTCTCTAGTATTACTCTGAGGGAAGGGACCTCTAACTCGACAGGGAGGACTGCTTCCATCCCGTATGTAAGCGAGAACGGGGTTGCCCCGGTAGAGACCCTTTCGGTGGTGCGGTATCCCCACAATGCATATGGTAATTTCTCCGGCCAGTCCCGGCAGGTGTCGGTCATCTTGCTTAGGATATTCTTCAAATTCTTGTTGGCGGCTTCAACTGCCCCATTGGTTTGTGGTCTATATGGCGAAGATTTGTGTCGGGTGATACCGTATTCTTCCATGACTGTATTAGCTTCTCCTTCGAAGTGGGTGCCGTTATCTGAGATGATCTCGTGTGGGACCTCATATCGGCAGACAATATTCCTTTTGATGAATCGGGCAACTTTCCTGGCATCCAGGGTTTGGTAAGATTCGGCTTCCACCCATTTGGTGAAGTAGTCGATGGCTACTAGTATGAATTCATGGCCGTTGCTGGCCTTGGGTGAGACTTTCCCAATGACGTCAATTCCCCAAGCTGAAAAAGGCCAGGGGGCAGTCATGTTGTACAACTCTTTTGGAGGAAGCTTCTGGGACTTAGCATAAATTTGGCATTTGTGACAACGGCGTACATGATCAGCGCAGTCAGTTTGTAGGGTAGACCAGAAATACCCTTGCCTGATGATCTTGCGGGCAAGCGTATGCCCGCTCATATGAGGTCCGCAATCGCCCCCATGTATCTGATCCATCATTCTAACCGATTCTTCTTCGGTGAGACATTGAAGATGAGTCCCGTCGTAGTTCCTCTTATACAATCTTCCGGCACAGAGTATGAATCCTGATGCTAGTCTCCTGAGTGTGACCCGCATTCTCTTGTCTGCTTTCTCGGGATACTGATGGTTCTTCAGCAGGTTCCAGATATCATAAAACCAAACGGTTGAGTCACCGTCTTTTTCAATTTCCACCTCAAGGGTCATGCAGTGCGCGGGTCCTGATTTCTTTTGTACCGTGAGGGTTATTTCTTCCATCCCCTCCGGAATATCGATCATAGATGCCAGGGTTGCCAATGCGTCAGCAAAACTGTTCTGGGACCTGGGGATATAGTAAAACTCCACACGCTCGAACCTTCCTGCGACTTCTTCTAGTCGGGCGAGGTAAGGGACTAATTTCTCATCTCTGATCTTCCATTCCTTCAGAACTTGATGGACCACTAGTGCTGAATCTCCGTATACCTGTATTCTCTTTATACCCCTTTGAAGAGCGATCTCTAACCCGAGTATGCAGGCTTCATATTCGGCCATATTGTTGGTGCAGAAAAAGTCCAGACGATATGACACCGGGGAGTGAGTTTGGTCCGGAGAAACTAACAGGATGCCTATCCCGTTTCCGTTCCGATTGGCGGCCCCGTCAAAGTACAACCTCCAGTCTTCATTGATCTCGACGTTCATGATGGTTTCGTCCAGGAACTCGGCTTCTTCTATCATGTCTCCCAATATCGGATTGTGGGCCAGGTAATCAGCTATGATCTTGCCTTTGACTGCCTTCTGGGTCATGTAGGTGATGTCGAATTCGGAGAGTAGAAATAACCATTTTGCCATTCGATTCGAGAGAGCCGGTTTCTCGAAGAGGTATTTCAACGGATCAATCCGTGATGCCAGGATGACTGGAAAAACTAGCATGTAGTGCCGTAGTTTCTGTGTTACCCAGACGAGAGCGGTACACGATTTTTCCAATGGTGTGTAGTTTATCTCAAATGGGGATAGCTTTTTGCTGAGGAAATAGATGGCCTGCTCCTTCCGGGTATCGGTGAGGTGTTGGGCTAGCATTGCTCCTGCGGCTGAATCAGTGACGGTTAGGTATAGAATTAGTGGTAGTCCGGTCTGAGGCGGGGCTAATACTGGGGGCTTGGAGAGGTAATCTTTGATTTTGTCAAAAGCCTCCTGGCATTGATCGTTCCATTCTCCTGTTGAAGACTTCCTCAGGAGTTTGAAGATGGGTTCGCACTTTTGAGTGAGCTGAGAGATAAACCTACTGATGTACTGCAGATTACCCAAAAAACCCCGGATTTCTCTCTCGGTACGAGGCTCGGGCATGTCTTGGATAGCTTGAACTTTAGCGGGGTCCACCTCGATTCCTTTCTTACTGACGACATATCCCAGGAGTTTTCCTTTGGTTACCCCGAACACACATTTCTGCGGATTGAGTCTCATCTGATACTGGCGGAGCCGATCAAAGAAGGCTCGCAAGGCTGGTACGTGGCCTTCCCTCTCTTTTGACTTGATTATCATGTCGTCTACATACACCTCTACTTCTTTGTGAATCATGTCGTGAAAGATAGCCGTAGCTGCCCTCTGATACGTTGCCCCGGCGTTCTTCAGCCCAAACGGCATAACGGTGTAGCAGTATGTTCCCCACGGTGTGATAAATGCTGTTTTCTCCTGGTGATCCGGGTGCATCTTGATCTGGTTATATCCGGCAAAACCATCCACAAATGACTTCAGGGCGTGGTTGGCAGTATTATCTACTATCAAATCGATGTTGGGCAATGGAAAATCGTCCTTTGGACAAGCTTTATTGAGATCCCGGTAATCCACACACATGCGGACTTTCCCATTAGCTTTTGGAACAGGCACGATGTTGGCTAACCACGAGGGGTACTCGATCACCCGTAAGAATCCCACACTCAGTTGTTTCATTACTTCTTCTTTCACTTTTAAGGACCATTCTGGCGTAAGTTTCCTCAGCTTCTGTTTGACGGGCCTAAGTTCTGGATTGGTGTGTATTTCGTGCATGACTATCTGACTGTTCAAACCCGGCATATCTGCATAAGACCAGGCGAAGACATCCACATACTCTTTTAGAGTTTGTGTGAATTCTTCTCTCTCTGTCCCACTTAGGCTTGCCCCAATGCGGACCTCTTTTCTTTCCTCCTCTGTTCCGAGGTTAATCGCAAGAGTGTCTCCTTCCTCGCTTTGTATACGTTGCTCCTCCCGTTCAGGGTGTTCGTTCATTCTTTCCAATTCCATATAAGCAATTACAGAATTAAAAATAACAGGATAACGCAAAATAGACTCTTCTTTATTGATACTAGTATTTACAGGTACAAGTTTAAAAAGTTCATTTAGGAGTGACTCCTTCCTATCCTTACCCTCACCCTTATCTCTCACCCTTATAATTTCGCTCTTTTCCCTTTCCCCTTGGTAGTCTGGATCAGCGTATATCAAGTGTACAGGGTCGTCTCCTGGCTCATCATCTCCCAGAGCCATGATGTCGAAGAGATCTCCGATC